>CAJQTV010001786.1:0-18103 GCA_907163055.1 Formica aquilonia x Formica polyctena | reverse complement strand
TGCTCTCAGTTTATTTGGCTTTATAATCGCAAAATCGGAGCAACAAACATGTGCAGCGATGCAACATGATACAGCTGACCACGACACTGCTTTAGGTTAGCTTAAATATGGCGTCCATTCATGAGAAAAAAATATTCCCTTCAGCGGACTCCCTCTTAATTAGGGGTCACGAATCAGGGGCCATTTTTTCTACGCGCGCGCTATCCAGTTCGATCTCCTTCTCTCTTACTTCATGATCTAACCGGACTTGGTGAAATTGGCCTTTCTATAGGCCTCCTGGCGATGTACCACTGATATATATATCTGGATTGCTGATAGGCCTCCTAGCGATGTACCCATTGAAGGTCCGCCATTTTACACGCCCGAGGTGCGCGCATGCGTGTTGGTGCTCTAAGTGATACCAATAAGTGCAGATCATGGAAACCGCTTAAAACTTTTAAAACAGTTTTTGAACTTTTAACTTTCTTTTTAACTTTGTAACAGCTGCACACGAAGAGGAAGGTCCAAACTATGGTAAACATTCTCTATATTTACAAATATTTTATTTATAAGACCCACAAAAAATGATTAAGAAATTGTAAATATAAAAAATAATCCAAAATTCCTCGAATCATGACAAGTTGATTGTATTATCGCAATTAAAAAACGTATGATAGGAACCTTTATTGAATGAATAAAGAATTATTGTCTTATTAAATATAAAATCTTGTAATATTTGGTCTGTTTTATGATCTGTTTCATCGTTTAATCCTGATTTTTTTAATTAATAACAGCAAAAATATTACGTAAACGTAAGTTTCAGTTACAGTCTTACATAGACCGTGGTTTTAGTCAAATTCATTTGAATTTCCCACGCTCGGAGGCAAATTGCCGGGTAAGATGGCGGCGTCCATTTGGGGACGCTTTTGAGTCCTAAGAACAAAGGCGATCGGCAATCCAGATATATAGATCAGTGATCTAGACCGAGTGTTGAGGAGTGGGAGCCAAGGTGCACGTAGAAGAAGACATACTCTATTCTGTGCTCCTTGCGTTCTCTCTCGCTCGCAAGTAACATAGCAAAAGAGAACGCTATACCGCGTGCGAGCGAAAGAGAACGCAAGGAAGGAGGCGTGGGAGAAGGATAGCGCGAGGCGTCCGCAATGTGTAAGAGAAGGATAGCGCTAATGATATTCTATGGGCGTGGGATATAGCGCGAGGCGACATATGAGCGTAAGACAAGGATAGCGTTTGCATGCACGTTGGAAAGAGATGGCGCGAGATATTGCACTGCATGTGGAGAGAGAGAGAGAGAGAGATAGCGTTCGCATGCACGTGGGAGCGAGAGAGAAGAGAGAGAGATAGCGTTCGCAAGTTAAATTTTGCAGACTGTGCATATCTATTACACCGTTTTTATTCATACATACATACATAAAGGATGGGATAAATAATTAAACTCACAGATAATTAGTAAAATAACTTATTTATTACAAGCATCGTGAAGAATATCATTTACAGCACATGTCAATAACTCGCAATCTATGAGCGATTCGCTGTTAAACATATCACTTTCATGTATCGTTTTTGCAGCGTCGCATACATTAGCGATATTATTACGTTGTAAAACAGTTACAAATTGTTTGAATTTTTCATTTACAATATGCATATTTTCGAATAACCAGTAATACATATGATCTATGCATTTTTCAAAATCGAATAAATAGAATAGAGTTGGCAGTTTCATATATAAAGAATTATTGGATAATCCTATTTTTATAATATTCGAATCAGATATTTTAACCACTTCGAATGTCAAATCTCGAATCCGCAATGGGATTTCAGTCGATTGTAGAAGCCGTTCAATGTCCGCACGTTTCTGCATTAGCGATTTCCACGTTTCAAAAGGCAATATTATTTGATTGCCCCGATTATCGCCGAGAACCAATTCCACGCAAGATACAGCTCCAACGTTTATTCCAATGTCCAAATATTTGTATGACGTCGGGGTTAAGGCGTATCGTCTTCCGAGTATACGAACCGCACGACGAGGCTCGGATGAAATGCTAGGGAGTAAAAAAAATATTATTTATTAAATAAAAAAATTAAAAAATATAAAATTCTTTAAGTTAATTAAAACTTACTTGTTACATTTCTTCTTCTTACACGGTGAAGTTTCATCAGCATCTTGAATCGGAACGTAATAATTCATGCGGCTTCCTCCTTCAGTGGGATACATTTTATATGAACCTTTCACACAAGTGGTCGATGCAATACTGAACGTATTAAACATATTTAAAATATGTATTAGCGTTGCAAAATTGCAATGTGGTGGGGATTATTGCCGACGCGATATTTTTTTCAATTTTTCTATTCAAGCGCCGATGTACGGCTGCTTCGCGATGACATCACCCCCCAGGTGTGAGATTTAGCCGAATGCGCAAAAAATGCAACATAATATAAAATTTTCAAGCGCCGATGTGCGGCTGCTTCGCGATGACATCACCTAGATATCAGAATTCAAACGCGCGTGTCAAAACATGACAAAATCGTGAAATATAAGAATAATTATCAAGGTTAATTTGTGTTAATATACAAGTAATTTAAAACTTTTTCGATGCATCTGGCTGAGATGACATCATCATCATCAGGTGTGATATTTATCCGAATGCACAAAAATGCAATTTAATATAAAATTTTCAAGCGCCGATGTGCTGCTGCTTCGCGATGACATCATCCTAGATATCAGAATTCAAACGCGCGTGTCAAAACATGACAAAATCGTGAAATATAAGGATAATCCTCATGGTTAAATTGCACTAACATACTTGGACAGCAGCATGTAATTTGAAACTTTCGCGATGCATCTTGGCTGAGATGACATCATCTCTAGACGACAAAAAAAATGCAATAATCGACATTAGTCAAAATGTACGTGACAAACCGCGAAATAAAGATTTAGTTGATACACATGATAGAAAGAGACATCAAGATAGAATATAAAATCATGGTAAAGAGGCACACCCTGTCAGTATTTTCGCCAAGAGTTCCGAGACAAGAGCTACTAATAAGCGCGTCTTGTTAGCAAAATTTGTGGCATAAAATTGGAAATATGGCGGAAAACAGTGCCGAACGAAATCTGCGCGAGCAATCTGCAAGGGTGAATTCGATAGAGGAGTACGTTGCGTGGGAGCAACGATGCGACGAATATATCGAATCGGTGGAAGAGCAAAGTCGAATCAAACGTCCACGATTATCGATCGGGATTCGACAATCGCTGATTGCCCGAATTGCGCGACTCGAGGGATTGAAGAACTCGTTACGCAGGCGTTTTGTACACGCGGGTGCAGGATGCAGTACGCGACAACACGGATTGATTTGGCGAGAGATCGATACGGCGTTCGAGAGCCGCATATTGACTGGTGCGGTTATAAATCATAATCACATCGAGCCTCGTCAATTTTTCGAGGATGCCAAAGACATTGTGCTCGAACACGTGCAAACCGTGCTGAAAAAACACTTTAATGTGAAAATTAATACAGTGTTCAATGGTGAATTTGTGACGGGTGATAAACGCGCAAATAAAAGTATCAATACGAGAAACTATGAACTCTTTCGCACAACCGATTTACGCGAATGGTACGAGCGGCGCGTTGTCGAGCCCACTCTAGCATCGCTCGAAGAATTTCAGGAACGCGATAGCGGGTGGGCATTGTCGCGAATACTCGATTTAATCGTAAATATAAATAAATATAATCCTATGCGCGCGGGATGTCACATAAAATTACCGCGGGCGATAATAATGAAGAGAGCGGTGATCAACGTGCAATCTAATGACAATGCGTGTTTCGCGTGGTCTGTGGTCGCCGCTCTACATCCAGCTGAAAGTTATGTTTATCGGGAATCTTCGTATCCTCATTATACGACAGTGCTGAATCTCCAGGACATTGAGTTTCCAGTGACTGTGAACCAATTAAAAAATTCGAACTTGCCAACATATCTCAATCAATGTATATAGTATCGAGGAAAAGAACATTGTCCCGATACGTCTGAGTGAGCTGAAAAGAGACAAACACGTCAATCTGCTGTACGTGAAAGACAACATCCACGGACATTTCGCGTGGATCAAGAATTTATCCAGGGTCGTGAGCTCGCAATTGAGCAAACATAATGGCCAAAAATATATCTGCGATCAGTACATATATATTTAATAAAATACATTGTAGAAATAATTGAACAAAAAATAAAAAATAATTTCTTTTTACAGATGTTTGCACTACTTTGGTTCGAATGACAAATTACAGTCACATACGGTGGACTGTCGAGAGATGAACGAGTGCGCTATCCGATTACCGAGCGATAAGGACAAGTGGCTCACGTTCAACAATTATAATCGGAAAGAGCGGCTTCCTTTCGTCGTGTACGCCGACTTGGAGTGCGTTTTGGAGAAGACGGAGGAAGAGAGAAACTACCAACATCATAAAGTATTTAGTATTGCTTATTATGTACATTGCTCGTACGACGATTCGTTATCCGCGTATCATTCTCGTCGCGGTATCGATTGCATGTCATGGTTCGTCGAAGAACTTAAAAATTTAGCGCAACGTGTAAAAAGTATTTTATCAGCTAATGTCCCCATGGTAAATTTAACATCTGATGAATGGGAAAAATTTCATAGCGCGACACAATGTCACATTTGCGAGAAACCATTCCTCAAGACGATACACGCGCGTACGCGATCATTGCCATCTGACCGGGCGATACAGAGGTCCCGCGCATTCAAATTGCAATTTAAATTATAAAGATTCTTTTTGCATTCCAATAGTTTTTCATAATTTATCCGGTTACGACGCACATTTTATTATAAAGGAAATAGCTACAGCGTTCGAAGGGAGAATCGAGTTACTTCCGATAACAAAGGAAAAATATATATCGTTTACGAAAAATGTTAAACTTGGCGAAGAGAAATCAAAAAATCATATTAAATTGCGTTTTATCGATTCGTATAAATTTCTCACAGCTAGTCTCGATAAATTGGCATCATTCTTGAATAAAGACAAACTCAAAATTTTAAAATCTGAATTTCAAAATTTACCGAATGACAATTTCAATTTATTAACACGGAAGGGCGTCTTTCCGTACGAATATATTGACTGCGTCGACAGGTTGCAAGATACGTGTTTACCACCGCGCGAATCATTTTACAGTTCCTTGACCGGATATCCGAGAGCGATTACGCGCACGCCGAGAACGTCTGGAAGCGGTTCTCCATTCGAACGCTGGGCGAATATAGCGACTTGTATCTCAAAATTGATGTCTTGTTATTAGCAGATATTTTTGAAAATTTCCGCGAGAGTTGTATTAAAAGTTATGGGCTCGACCCCGCGTATTACTATACTCTTCCCGGATACACGTGGGACGCCATGTTGAAGCATACGAATATTACATTCGAATTGCTTACGGATATCGACATGGTTTTATTTATCGAACGCGGAATACGCGGTGGTTTGAGTCAATGTTCCAACAGATACGCACATGCTAATAACAAGTATATGCAATCGTACGATCCATCGAAACCTTCATCATATCTCACGTACTTTGATGTAAATAATTTGTACGGATGGGCAATGTGTCAACCTTTGCCCTATGCAGATTTTCGATGGGTCGACGACGTATCCGATTTTGATACATCATCGATCGCGCTCGATTCGCCTATAGGCTACATCCTTGAAGTCGATCTCGAGTATCCGCAACGTGTTCACGATGCGCACACTGACCTACCGTTTTGCCCGACACGCGACAAAAACCACCTGGTAAGCGGCAGGATAAGCTGCTCGCAACCTTATATGATAAGAAGCGTTACGTAATACATTACCGCAACCTGCAGCAATGCACGCGACACGGACTTCGCGTTACAAAAATACATCGAATATTACAGTTTTCGCAATCTCCATGGCTTCGCAGTTATATCGAACTCAATACACAATTCCGAACACTCGCGAAAAATGATTTTGAAAAAAATTTATATAAATTAATGAATAATGCGGTATTTGGCAAAACGATGGAAAATGTGCGCAATCACGTTAATATTAAGCTCGTGACACATTGGGATGGAAGATATGGCGCAGAGGCGATGATCGCAAAACCAAATTTTCATAGTAGAAGCGTGTTTTCGGAGAATCTGATCGCCGTTGAATTGCGCAATCTCGAAGTTAAATTTAATAAACCAATCTACGTGGGTATGTGTATACTCGACATATCCAAGACATGTTTGTACGAGTTTCACCACGATTATATGGTACCTATGTATCGAGAGAAATGTAAAGTCATGTACACCGACACCGACAGTCTCATATATCACATCGAGTGTGAAGATGTATATGAGAATATAAAGCGCAACGTCGACAGATTCGATACCAGCGATTATGCGGTGGACAATGTGTACGGTATACCGCTCGCGAATAAAAAGATACCGGGTTTAATGAAGGACGAGAATAATGGCGCCATCATGACCGAATTCGTCGGGCTTAGGGCAAAAATGTACGCGTTGCGAGTAGATGGTAAGAAAGACACGAAAAAAGTAAAAGGCGTCAAGAGTAACGTCGTCGCGAGAACGATAACGTTCGACGATTACACGCGGTGTTTGAACGAAGAGATTGAAATGACGCGTCAGCAGTCTTGTATAAGATCTAAATTACACGAAGTATACACTATTCGCGAGACAAAAATTGCTCTAAGTCCGTACGATGACAAGCGGTATATCGTACCCGAAACCACCGACACGCTACCGTGGGGACATTACAAAATACCGTTGTAAATAAAAATCATGTATATTTATTGTAAATAAAAAATTACGTATATTTATTGTAAATTAAAAAAATTATATGTATATTTATTGTAAATTAAATTATACGTATATGTATAATTATAAATTATATTTATTTTATAAAGTGTACAATATTGTTTATATTTATAAAATATTATTATGTATTATTGTTAACATATTTATAATATATTATTTTTATCTATCCAAGAGTTGTGTGTCGCATCAAATCCCAGCCATTTCACATAAACCTTGTCACCCTTTTTGCGTATCACCTTTTCCACGAGATGTACGTCGGGATTAGCAACGCGTTGTAACTCGTATTCGTAAAATCCGCCGGCGATGGGATTTCCGCGCGAATCTTTGAGTACATAGGTCACGGGATTAGTTTTCTGCACTTTAACGATCTTAAACACTTCGGTCGACCAATTTGGCGTGTAACCTTTCTTAAAGATGGTCTTGACTTTACTCACGCGTACCGGATCGCCTACTTTGAATCTTGCCGGTGCCGCAATCTTTACGTTGCTGTATACCGTATTTAAAAGTTTATCGGCGATCGCGGGGGTAACATCGATAGGTCTCATACCGATAGTGCGATGTTTTCGCGCATTGTACTCTCCAACGAGCCGGGACAACGCGTCGATCCACTTGTAATTTCCATTAAGCGTAAACATTTTCCACATATTGTTCTTTAACGTTCGGTTGAATCGTTCCACGACCGAGGCTTTCATGACAGAGTACGTCGAATAATGATTAATGCTGTGTTTCTTCACGAGTTTCTGTACATTTGCGTTGTAAAATTCTTTTCCTCTGTCGGTTTGAAAATTTTTCGGGCATCTTCCATCGTCTCGAATTATCTTTGCGATCGTATCCGACATCTCGTTTCCACTCTTACTCTTGAGCGGTACAGCCCACGCATACTTGCTCAACACATCGATAACTGTGAGTATGTAGTTGTAGCCTTTGTTGAATCGTGCATATGGACGCATCTCGACCACGTCCGCCTGCCACAGATCGTCGTATCCGCGTACTATGACACGTCTACGTGGGAAATTTTTTCTCGCTGGAGCATGCAATTCTTCCACGAGCAGCTGTTTTTCAGAGGTCTTTTGCGACATATTTGATCGAGGCATAATTTGCAATAATGAGATAATTCCTCCACGTATATTCTTTATATATCTTTCTTCTCCTGCGCTGAATTAGATGTAGTCTGCGCGTGAGTTGCATACCGAAGCATTTTCTGCATCTCATCCATCATTATTTGCAGCGTTTGCACATTCGTCTCGAGCGTGATTATTTTTTTCTCAAGTTCTTCCTGTCTATCCTCCAAAAGCTTGACACGTATTTCCACGTACTGTTTGTTTGCGGCATCAGTATCATCTTCCGGTTGCGCTACGCGTCGTATCTTGCGCGACCTTGCGTCAAAGCCGGAGGCTGTCTGACACAGAGCGTTATCGCGCACGTAATTTCTTAGTAATCCATTCCATTGATAGTATGAGTTGTTCGGTGTTCCCAACGATAATCCAAATTTATTAATCGACATTTCGATACAAACAATAATGACAGACTGACTCGTTTCGCCGACGCATAGATTAATTTATAATAAGGCCAGCTTCGTAAAGTTCCTCGATAATTGATAATATTTCATTGTCGTGGGCATTGTTGCCGGCTTGACGCGAAGCTTCCAGCAATCGCAAGCGATCTACCAACTCGTTGGGATCATTCCAATGCACATAATCGATCTTATTATCGTTTAACGCCATAGCGCGCGGTATGTTTATACCTCTTCCAGCTTTTTTTCCAGGCGCTATTATATTTTTAATAGAGATTAATGGCGCTATTATATTTTTATACTTGTATATTGTATATTATATTGTCCCTTGTTACTTAATACTGGATTACGCATATCATTGCCACGTCTATGCGCATTTGTCGCCAGTAATATATTTTTGTATTTAATTTTATCATCGTCATTGTATACGTCACCGTCGGGTATTCTCTTGAAAATCAACTCGTAGAGACCTGGTGTTCCCACGTATCTTATTCCACCGATAATTATATTGTCATCTTTATCCACATCAAAAATTTTATCACCAAGCATCATTCCTTCGTTGCAAAATTTAACACCGTAAACATAATCCATACTGTTATTTTTATCTTGACTCAAAATAGCTCCCACATATTTTTGCCCTAGTGGACCCAGATGTGTGCGCAATGTATTTTGATCCTCGGACGTTTGTAATTGATATTGAACCGACGTCACAAGCGTTTCAGGCGTAGATTCGAAAATTTCTTCCACATACGGAGACGATCTTTCGTACAATATTTGACTCGATTGTACATCTTTTCGGAGTGAAAACCACATTCCTGATACATTGTTTCTAAGCTTACGTTTTTCCTTTACCAAAATTTGAATTGAAGCGTAATGATATTTTGAGTTAAAGTTCGCTTTAGCAAATTCCAGACTTTTTTTCGAGTTGTCAGGCAGGAGCATACGTCGATGGTTCGATTTTCGCGGCGCGCCGCGATTTCCCGACACAGCTGACCGTCTCATTACCACCGCATGGGTCGAACATATTTTCTTTACAACATAAAATTATGCTTTAAATTGCAAAATTTTGGTAAAGAAGAAAATATTTTTGCAGAATTATGTCAAGAATACGTGTTTCAATAAAATAACGTCACTTAAACAAAAGTTGTATCGCCGGCTGTCGACACTGCAATCAGCTGATTGCGTAACATTATTTTGCGAATCTTCCGATTATCTGAAACCTTCGCATCGTAAATGCAATAATTTCGAAAACGTAATAATGTATAATACATGCTTTTTCCGTTTTATTTATTATAATTAGAAATAGTTATTAATTATGATAAATAATTAATTTTTTTAAAACGTCATTATACGTTTCATGTTTTCTAACGCATTCGCAATGCGAAGGTTTTAGAAGATCGTTTTTTCTTATCTGTATCGATCACGCGCCACGCGCACGTCGTAATTTGCATGTCGCTACATGTCGGGTACATGTTTCCAAGTTTTGCTCGGCGGCGCTAGGCATATCGTAACAATTGGTCGCACATTCGTGATTCACGTTTTTTTAATATAATAACCGTGCAGCAGTTAACTTTTTGATAGCATAATGATTCGCTGTAGTGAGCAGGTAATTATGAATTAGGTCATAAGTAGAATAATGTCCTAATGAGTGACTTCCATGAAGAGTGTATGATGTTGTTAAAAGAGAGAAAGAGAGCGAGAAAAAATTGTATGCGTATGTGCGTGCGTGTGTATAAACGTAAATCTCCCTGCTTCCCTTCCTCACTCTTGCTCTCTCTCTCTCTCTTTTTTTTTTACGCATATAACTCTGCCAAAATTTCGCGTTAAATCAGCTATTGCAGTGTCCGATGGCCGGCGATCCGCAAAAATACAAAGTATATTTTTTGTTAAATACGTTATTTTAAGAAACACGTATTCTTTTTTTACATAATTCTGAAATGTTTTTTCTTTATTTTATTCCAAAAAACAATAATTACAAAATCAACAAACTAATTTTATTACCAAGATAAAATATTTAGCGACTCATAAAGCAAAATTTTTAATTTCTCTAATATAAAAAAAAGCTGTGCCGGGCGCTATATTTTTTTGACGCCGCTCCTGCCTGCTTCTGTATTCGATAATATTTGCTAACTATTTTTGCTTAAACTCAAAAATTACGGACTTCAATTCAAATTTTTGGTAAGTACAAAAAAAGACGTCTTAGAATTGTACAGGAATACGTCAATTCACGACGGAAGGTTATATACGGAACAATACAATATATATGACTCGATTGTACATCCTTTATCGGAGTAAAAGCAACCACATTCTATAATTTTTTATTCGCTTATGTTTTGATTGATTTGGAGTAGAAGTTATTAGCGAATCGTTCAATGATATATTTGACCTTGTTCGCTTTGTTCCAGACTCTTTTTTCAGATGCTTGTCTTCGAGCATACTCGATGGTTCGATTTTCGCTTCATTAGATTCCACATTGATTGTATTTTCGACAAGTTGTTTTAGAGGTTCGATAATTGGTTTAAAGTGCCTCTCCAATGCGACGTCTTCCTCCATTTGACCGGTTTTTAAAGAACGATATTTTTTGCGGATCGATTCGCTCGTTTTTACAATCTCTCTCGCAATCTTCTCACGATCGTCACTGTCAATCGTCGTCGTCATGTTGCGCTCGGACGAAAATTTTTAGACGTTGCTCGATCGATGTATCGATAGCGACTAACCACTTTACGGTATTGCAAAATCGTTAAATCCTTTTCGATATCGTCCATTAGTCTGTAAACTGTCTTTATCAATCACTACAAATCCATACTCGTGTTGCCAACATTTCTGACAGAATGCGCGAAAATCGTCGTAAGACATGTCAGTATTTACATGATCGTTGTATACATGTTTCAAGTTTGTACCATCTTGTTTAAATAAAATCAGTAAATTTGCATTGTCCCGTATAAGATGCTTGGGTATCTTGGCATACGTTTGACAAAGATAGAAACAGTCGACGCTCGAGTGTCGACCCATTGCAAAGTACTCTCTTATCGTATCTTGCTTATCGCATGCCACGTCGTCAAAGATATAAAAATGGAATTCGGAAGCGCCTCGCTCGGTGGAATAACGTCACTATTATTAGAGAATGTAAAATAACCAATTTCATCGATCGATAATAGCAAATTTTCCAAGTATCGATATTTCGGTTGTTGAAGTGATTTCGAGTATACGTACACATTCTCGAAATGTACACCGTGTGGACTTTCTATCAAACTTATCAACACGTTAGTCTTACCGCAATTCGAAGGACCGCAAATGATACCGCGTATAGTAGTCGGCAGCATGTTTCCATGCTTGCGTATTTCTTTCTCGGACATTACTCGTGTTTTATCGTCAAAATTTATCACTTTGATTATCGTCGCTTGTCGCGCGAACCGCATGTTTGCTCTCGCGAATCTCAAATCAGATTTTGGAAAATGAGTCATCGGGGCCCTATTTATAGAGGCGCACCGAATCGAAACCGCTCAGTCTCAAAAATGTTTCTTCTTCTATCGGTTGACAGCGATATTCTCGAGCTTACCACCGAGCAGTTACAGATTATCCCCAAGATTGTTTTACTGCGAGACTTTGGTAGCTACGTGGAACAATTGTGGGACAAGCTTCCCGAACATATAAAAGCTGACTCAGAGGTTCAACAGTATCGTCGATGCACGCGACATTATAATTTGCCGTGGCAACAAACACATTTCGACGGTCCAACACCGTTAATAAAAGATTGTGGCAAATGCCAGCAAAAATTATAAGAGGTGGTGGTTTGTTAAATCGTGCGATAAACGCACTTCCTATCGAATTACATATTCCAGGCTATCAGTTTTGCGGACCGGGAACTCATTTAGAAACGCGATTGGCTAGAGGCGATCGAGGTATCAATCCATTGGATGCCGCGTGTCGCGAGCACGACATAGCTTATTCTGGAAGCAACGATCTCGGTCAACGACACGTTGCGGATAATATACTCGCCACGAAAGCGCGAACACGTATTACCGCGAGAGATTCGACTCTTGGCGAAAGAGCAGCCGCTACAGCTGTTTGGGCGGCTATGAAAGCAAAGACAAAATTCGGTATGGGGATGAAAACAAAAAAATCATCGATGAAAAAAAAAATCGTCGATGAAAAAAAAGACTGCGAAAAAACGAATACTTCCTATAGCGAAGCGCGGTGGTATCTTACCCATTTTACCATTATTGGGAGTTCTCGGTTCATTGGCTGGCGGAGCAGCGGGAATCGCGAAGGCGGTGAACGATAGCAAGGCGGCGCAACGTCAGCTCGAAGAAATGCAACGTCATAATCGCGCCATGGAAGGTCACGGACTTTATCTCGCTCCATACAAGCGCGGACGAGGGTTCTCAACAGCGGCCAAGAAAAAAAAAAAAAACGTCAAAATAAAAATGCCTGCCGGTGTAACGACCAATGTACAATTGGAACAACTTGCAAGACGTATGCGTATACAATTTTTTAGAGGCGTTTTCATGCGCAATAATTTACCGATAAACGGTATACGGCGAAATGAGAGCGGTATCGTCAATTTGGATGACGTCGATGGTTCCGGTACTCATTGGGTTGCGTATGCAAAGAGGGGAGATCGTGTAGTATATTTCGATAGTTTTGGAAATCTTCGACCGCCCAAGGAATTAGTGCGATATTTTGGACAGAATGTTGCAAATATAGAATACAATCACACGGCCTATCAAAATTATAATCAAAGTATTTGTGGACAATTGTGTCTTCGATTTCTTCAAACGGTCGATGATCGATATGAATTTAAAGCCTGACAATTCACCGTCGCGACTCAGTATTCGTTTGACAGTTTTCCAGCATGTCACTCACTCACGCTTACGTTGACCGGCAAGAGTAGCGTTCTTGCTGTAAGCTACTTTCCGGCTATAGATTTAAACGATGGCGATTACGAGCTTGGTTTAACGGACTTTGAAACTTATCATACGATATCGAACGTGAATTCTTGGAATAATAAATTTTATTTTGATAACGACGATAAGGAAATTACGATTCCCGAGGGATCGTACGAATTACACGCTATAAACGAATATCTCCGACGTGCAATTTTACGACATCGACGCGTAGTTGATTCCAACGATATTGTTGATGGCGAAGAACACGATGAATATCCAATAATGCTTCGCGCTAATCATAATACGCTAAAGAGTGAAATCAAATGTGTCTATAGAATAAATTTTAGTAAACCGGGCAACGTTGGATCGTTGTTGGGATTCTCGTCGAATCGTATATTACAACCTCGGAAATGGCACGAATCGGATGTACCGATAAATATTATTAGCGTAAATATTATTCGTATAAAATGCAGCGTAACCACTGGCGCGTACAGCAATGACAAGCGCGTACACACGATACATGAATTTTCACCGAGCGTGCCGCCAGGATATAAGATATCGGAAACGCCAGCACAGATCATTTATCTACCGATCGTCGCACGGAGCATTACTGATTTAACGATACGCATTGTTGATCAAGAAGGACATTTGCTCGATTTTCGAGGAGAGGAAATTACCGTAAGATTGCATATACGGCGGCGGCAAAAATAAAGCGTTTGACAAATGAAATGCTTGTGTTGAACGAAAGCACGGAGCACGCGAGAGACAATATTTTTGCGAGGGACAATATTTTTGCGAGAAGGCGAGTGACTGCGGTATCGGGTGACAATAATCAGATATCTGGTTACGCTAAAAAGAAGCTCAGCGCGTTGAATCGCGAGTTTTTAAAATCATTGGGATTCGTCGTACGAAATACTTGAACGATATGATTGACATCTTGAATATCGGAGGCGAGCCGATCTTTGACGATCGTATCGTCAAGATTGAGACTCATACGTACAATCCATACGCCAACACAACGCTTGGATATAGCGACGAGATACGGATACCGATACAACATCAAGATTTGTACACGTTACCATGTGAAAGTTTTCTATACGTCGAGGGAAAGTTGAGGGTGCGTAAAGTAGCTGAAGGGGGAAGAGTGGTATTGGGAAACAATTGTGTCGCGTTTATGTTTGATGAACTTCGATATGAACTCGACGGTGTGGAGATTGACCGCAACAGAAACGTTGGAATAACTTCCACGATTAAAAACTATGTCTCTCTAACAACCGAGAAAGGTAAAATCTTGGAGAATGCTGCGTGGAATATGTCGCATAATGCTGCTGAAGCTTACTTCAATTTTTGCGTGCCGCTAAACATACTATTGGGTTTTTGCGAAGATTATAAGCGAGTTGTGATTAACGCTCGTCACGAATTAATTCTGACACGTTCGCGCAACGATAACAATTGCATATTTGGACGTGCTTCGGCTGAAGCTGATATCGAATTATTCAAGATACAATGGCGTATGCCTCATGTAATATTGAGCGAGGTCAATAAACTATCCTTGCTACGCGCGTTGGAAAGCGGGCGATACTTGAATATGAGTTTTCGCTCTTGGGATCTATACGAATTTCCTCTATTGCATAATACGACCAAGCATTCGTGGACCGTGAAAGCCGCCTCTCAGCTGGAGAAGCCGCGATACGTGATCTTTGCGCTGCAGACTGGCAGAAAAAATGCTGTGTCAAAAGATATTACTACATTCGACGACTGCAAATTGACCAACGTTAAACTCTATCTAAACTCGGAATTTTATCCCTACGATGATTTGAATTTAGATTTCGATAAAAATAGATTCGCCCTCTTGTTCGATATGTACTCTCGTTTTCGCAAATCTTATTACGGATGTGATAATGATGATGTGCTATTAAACATTTCAAAATTTTTACATTGCGGTCCTCTCGCGGTTATCGATTGCTCGCGACAAAACGAGTCTGTCAAAAATTCCACCGTGGACGTGAGATTAGAGTTTGAGTGCAAGGAGGATATACCGGCAAATACTACCGCCTATTGTCTCATCTTGCACGATCGCGTTGTTGAATATTGTCCATTGACCAACGTAGTTCGTAAAATTACCTAAATCAGCAAATATCCCCTCCAATGTCAAAAATATATAAAGATTGAGATTTTGACGATCGACAGCAGTCGTACATCGTTCTTGCAATCGTACAGTAATATTATCAGCATGATCGCGCCAACGTTTGTGGATCTGCAAGGATTCATTATCGGGAGAAACTTTGTCGTGAAGGAAGTAGCGATACTGAGAAATGGATTTGTTCTTTCTCACTACTTTTTTGCAAGTCCCGTACCATGGCGTGCGCTTACAAAATCTGAGAGATGCCAAGCTTCATGGCTAATCGGACATCACCATGGACTTCAATGGGAGGATGGAAACGTTCCATACAGCTTCGCTAGGCGTTGATTACGAGAGCTGTGATGGGTGCGACGGAAGAGGAAGATGGAGCATCTCCTATCGTGTACGTTAAAGGACACGAAAAACGAGAATGGTTGGCCGATATACTTGACGATGATGCGAGAAACGACGTTATTATTGAGACCTTGGATGCGGACTATGAAGATATCACTTCGTTAAATAAGCTAGATGTTACTAATACTATGCGCTGTGAAAAACATTTAAAAAATTGCGCTTTACAAAATGTATTTAAAATATTCAATTGGTGGACGAATCATCATAAAGATTCACCCAAACATTATTTAGAATAAACTATTGTTAAAATATATTTTTATTCTCTTTTATTCTTCCCTTTTCCTCTTTCTTATCCCAGTATGCGAGTATTAAATTTCAGTACGTGACGTTAGATAGCGGCGTCAGCCACCTTATCAGACTACAGATGTTACATTTCAGTACATGCACATAGACTTTAAATATTTGAATGGTGTATAAATATTTGAATGGTGAAGTCGTTCATAAATAATTGTTTTGTCGTTCAAAGCCGTTCGATAGCCATTCAATAGTCGTTCAATAGTCGTTCATAGCCGTTCGATAGCCGTTCGAAAGCTGTTCAAAGCCGTTCAAAGCCGTTCGATAGCCGTTCAAAGCCCTTTGATAGCCGTTCGAAAGCTGTTCGAAGCCGTTCAATAGCCGTTCGATAGCCGTTCAAAGCCGTTCGATAGCCGTTCAAAGCCGTTTGATAGTCGTTCATAGCCGTTCGATAGCCGTTCGATAGCTGTTCAAAGCCGTTCAAAACCCGTTCGATAGCCGTTCAATAGTCGTTCGATAGTGGTTTACATATTATAATAATAATACATTCATATTTAAAAGACTTGTAGACAATTGTCCGCGGGAACGTGCTACCTTTTGTCTTCTTATCATGTGCTGAAGGTAAGCGTTCTTTGTAACTGATACATCCCCTACTCTAAAATGTTTGAATGTCTATCCGTTGTGTGCGTCACAAAGTGTTTGACAGTCGACTGTGGTGAGTAGTTTTAAGTGAACCTGAAGTGAAGTGAAAAAAATGCCATTTTGGCTCATATGATTGATAAGTCGCGAGCAAGTAACTATTTATAACCAGATATTAAGTAATTTTGCATTATTTCACCGTGTGTAATTTATTGTCGTTATAATCTATTGTGCAGATTGTGATTATAATTGACATTATATTTACGCAGATCATGCCGATATCCGGATTTTTAAATATACGGCATCGGTGGTGGTTGCGGCGCGCGAGATTTGTGAGGACGTCTGGGAGGACAACGGCCCGCGAGTGGGCGGCCTCCACTTAGACCTGAAATTCTTTTTGCGCCTTCTTTTCGGGCTCGAGCCCTATGAAGAGGAAGATTTGGTGGAAGAACCGTGGGACGAGCCTCCCGAGCAAGAGGTCCGATAAGAAGCGGCTCCAGGAGGATAATGTAAGTATCTTCTTTTCAAAATTTTATTAGATTTATAAAAATAGATTAATATACTAACAAATACTTGTATTTTTTCTGTTTCAGAAGGAGCGCCGCATTATTATTATATTATATTATTTTATATTTTTATATTTTATATTTTATATTATTATTATTTATTATTATTTTTTTTTTTTTTAAACACACACACACACATTTTTGTATTAAACACATTTATTAAATAAACATTATTATTTTTATTCTATATAAAATGTTGATTATTTCTGCGCCTTCTTCTTTCCTTTTCCCACTCATGCATGCCTCGCATTATCTCTCTCTTTCTCCCGCGAACGTCATCCTTTTCCCACGCCAATGCGGACTCTATCCTTCTCCTACACGCGTGCATGCCTCGCGCTAACCTTCTCGCACCGCCTTGCGAACGCCGTATCATCCACGTGCATGCTTCGCGCAAGTCAAGGTACCTTTAATTTCTTAAAAAGAATTACGATGTTGTTACCCAACGCATAAGCTATTCCGAGTGCTGTCCAAACACTATATTAAAGATTATTGTAAGTATTAATTATGTGTATATCATTACATTTCTGATTTATCTTATAGTCTGTAATAAAAGTGTCCTCGGTCAGAATGTCCGAAAACATAAACGGATTTACGCGATATTTTATTTTATATCAACATATGTCAGATAAAATATTAAAATACTCAAAAGTAGCTTAATGAAAAAATACCATTATTATAGGTTGGAAAGCTCTCGAACAAAGTTATAAGAATATGCAAATGAAAAATGGGTTTCCTTTAAGAAATTGAAAGGACCTTAGGAAATTCAAAGAAATATCCAAGGTCACAAACAATGGCACAAACTTATTCCCCCCGAACCAAAAATTTGTCTGAAACGTTTTTCGTATTTCCATATTTTTCGAGACATTTGGATTGGGTCTTTTAAAAAGAACC
>CAJQTV010001777.1:0-21917 GCA_907163055.1 Formica aquilonia x Formica polyctena | reverse complement strand
TGAGCCCCTTTTTTAATCCGCCCCCCCCAAAAGCGAATATTTGTCTTGCTCGCTGGACATCTCGAAAGCACGCGGGCCCCCCTTTAAAAAATTTCAAATCCACTTTTAAATGTCCAAGAACGAATGTAGCCATCTTTTAAAAATTACAACTGCAGTATATTTTACAATCTGTACAATTTCAATGCCGCTGAAAGATTTTTTGTGGCTATTTTCCACACGACCGAATGGAAACTTTCGTTTGGCTTTTTTGTGTGTAAAGGGGCCCCCACGCATCTTTCCAATAATTTTTCCCGTCAGATAATGCTTTAAATTATCTGGTTTTAAAGGGGTTTGGTTGTACATCGCATAAAGTCCCTTGGGCTTTTTGGTTTTATCTCTGCCAATGTGCCGCCACTTTAGCTCTTTGCCATGTACAACCATTATCTGGTCCCGGGGGGGCCAAGTGGCCCATTTTTGAGGAAACATCATCCGTAAACTTTATGTTTGGGAAGGGTCCCCCTTTATAGCATTTTTCATGTTTTCCCAACGGGTATCATTACTTCTGATGGCGTTTGCCGAAAGTTTTAGTGCCCAATTCTTTTAAAAGAAAATCTGTTTAATTTCCCTTTTAAAACCAAAAAGGCCCCTTTCCCCCCGCTTTTTTTTACATTACGTAACCTGGACCCAACGTTTTTTTCACGTGACCAAGGGCACTCTCCCTTGAATAATTGAAAGTCGGGCCCCAAAAAGGGGTTTGGGCATATTTTGTACAGCTAAGAATGTTTTCGCATCTCCGTCGCCAACATATTGCTTGTATTTGATACCGTATTTCTCTTTTGTCGTTTAAAATTTTCGCTGTGGCCATCGGAAAATTTTTTCCATTTTGCCAAACGCTTCCTTCATGATTCTGCGCACATGTTTCTTCATGTTCCTCCAGCCCTTCAAAAATTCGGTGTACCACTAAAAAGAAAAGCTCCCAAAATCTTGCATGCCGGGACAATAAAAAGGGCTTTATATTGAAAAAATTTTTTAAACCAAAAAAATTTTCCCTTTTTGAAAAAGTTTTTCCGAAAAGACCAGTTTTTTAAAAATTTTTTCCCTGAAAAACCCCGAAACCCTTTGTTTTCCGTTTCCCCCCTTTTGAGTTCTTTAGAAACCGATGCCCCCAAAAATTTTCATTGAAAATGCAATGCGCGTAAATTTAAACGTAGTTATGGTGACTTTTTTTTTGGGCACGAATCTATTTTAGCCGGGGGGTTTAACTTTTGGCACCCTTCAAAATTTTAAATTTTGGGAAGGGGGTAATCCCACAGGGCCGACTGTACAAAATTCCACATCTCCTTTGCAAATTTTTCCCCGGGAACGAAATCGTTTAGCACACCAAAAACACTCATAATGTTTTGTTTTTTATACGAAATATTAATTTTCCACACCCCGCTTTTATTGCGATCTGAACTAAATTTTCGCTTCGACGCGGGGATGGCTTCGGATTATCTTTCAATTTCTCAAAATTTTTTATTCCCCCTTTGATTCCTTGGAAGCTTTTTTCCTTTCGCTTTTCCCCCGGACGAACTACGGCGCCAAAACCTTTTCTTTCCGCTCTCTAAAAAAAAATTTTTTTTTGAAAAAAAAACCCCAAACCCCTTTTTGGGGGAAACATTTTAAATCCCTTAGCACAGAAAGGGAGCACCCGTGAAATTTTTTAAATCCGGTCTGTGTTGCAAAACCCCCCCGGTTTCCACGCAAAAAAATAAAAAACCCTCGTCGTGAAAGGGGCCAAGTCCCTTTCGGACCCTTTTGGGGGAAAAATTTCCGTACTTTTTTTTAAAAGCCTAGGAAAAAAAACCACCTGTTTTTCGGCCCGGGCCCGCCGCCCACATTATTTTTATGATCCCCTCCCAAAATTTTTTTGGGAATTTTTCGAAATTTTCAAACGGGAAATAAAATCTTAAAGATGCATACGAAAATCAAAAAACCCCAAAATCAATTTTTTTTAAAAATTTCAAACCTCCCTAGCCCCCCTTAAGGGGGGTCCCAAAAGGGGGGTTTTTTTTTTAAAATTTTTCAAAATTTTTTTTAATTATGTATTGTATTAACTACATATAGTAAAATAAAAAAAGAAAATAACGTATTGTATATCTCATTTGGAGTTCACTTGTTAGGCACGTGCAGGTTGCAGGTTTTTTATATTAAGTAAATGTTGACGGCAGAAGCCGATAACAAAACTGTAATTTTTTTATTTTTTTTTACTTTTCATATGAAATCATAAACCCCGCACTCCGTTATTATGTATACTTTAATTATGGAAAAGGATTTGTTGATATCTATAATCAACAAAAATATTTTGCAATCCTACTAATATTCGCATTCTGTCGGTATCCGGCATCCTCTTAAGGGGACTAGGGAGGTTTGAAATTTTGAAAAAATCGATTTCTGGTTTTTTGCATATTTCGATAGTGCAATCCTTTAAGAATATCTTCCCGTTTGAATTTTCGAAAAATTCACAAAATTGTGGTCAGGGGATCATAAAACATAATGTGGCGCGCGGCCGGCCGAACACAGGTGGTTTCTATACCATAGGCTTTCAACCAAAGTGCCGGAATTTGCCAGAAACGGGTCCCGACGTGTACTCTGCGCAGTACACGTACGAGGTTCTCTGATTGTGTGCGTGTGAGCCGGGACCCGTTTCTGGCAACACAGACCGGAATTCAGTATTGCACTGATGCTCGTGCTGTGCTAATGTATTGAAAGTGTGTCGCAGTGTGATCGGTTTTAGTACAAAAATGTTTTCGTCAGAGAGCGGAAAGAAAAGTTCGGCGCCGTATGTTCGTCCAGGGCGACCGCGAAAGAAACGCTTCCAAGGTAATCAAAGAGTGAATAAAAATTTCGAGAAATTGAACGATAATCCGAAGCCATCCACCGCGTCGAAGCGAAAATTGAGTTCAGATCGCAATAAAAGCGCGTGTGGAAATCTTAATATTGCGTATGAAATCATAAACATTATGAGTGTTTTTGGTGTGCTAAGCGAGTACGTTCGGTGCAAAGTTTGCGAAGGAGATGTGGAATTTAGTACAGTCGGACATGTAGGATTAGCCTTCCAAATTAAATTGAAGTGCCATAAGTGTGAACCCCGCTACATAGATTCGTGCCCAAAAATAAGTCACCATACCTACGATTTGAATACGCGCATTGCATTTTCAATGAGAATGTTGGGCATCGGTTTCTCAGAACTCTAGCTGGAGAAAACGAGGGTTTCAGTCTTTACACGGCATTGTTGCTGTCATCGGAAACTTCACAGGAAAAGTGCTTGATGTCAATATAAAGTCCTCGTATTGTACGGCATGCAAGATATGGGAGCGTCGTAGTGGTACACCAGAATATTTTGAATGGCTGGAGGAACATGAAGAAACATGTGCGCAGAATCATGAAGGAAGCGCTGGCAAAATGGGAAGTCGATGCCACATGCGAAATATTTCAACGATCAGAAGAGAAATACGGTATCAAATACAAGCAATATGTTGGCGACGGAGATGCGAAAACATTCTTAGCTGTACAAAATATGCAACCTTATGGGCCTGACTTTCAATTATTCAAGGGAGAGTGCGTTGGTCACGTGAAAAAACGTATGGGTACCAGGTTACGTAATGTAAAAAAAGCGGGGAAAGGCCTTACTGGTAAAGGCAAATTAACAGATGTTCTTATAAAAGAATTGACACTACACTACGGCAACGCCATCAGAAGTAATGATACTGTTGAAAGCATGAAAAATGCTATATGGGCGACATTCCATCATAAATGTTCTACGGATGATGTGCCTCAACATGACCACTGCCCCTCTGGACCAGATAGCTGGTGTACATGGCAAAGAGCTAAAGTGGCTGGCACATTGGCAGAGTATAAACACAAGCCAGCACTTCATGTCGATGTACAACAAGCGATAAAGCCAGTATATAAAGCATTATCTGACGAAGAATTATTGGAAAGATGCGTGGGCCACTTTACACAAAACGCCAACGAAAGTTTCCATTCGGTCGTGTGGAAAATAGCCACAAAAGAATCTTTCAGCGGCATTGAAATTGTACAGATTGCTACATATACTGCAGTTGTAATCTTCAATGATGGCTACATTCGTCTGCTGGACATAATGAGTGGATTAGATTTACAAGTGGGCCCGCGTGCTTTCGAGATGTCCAGCGAGCAAGACAGTATTCGCTTGGCAGGCGCGGATAAAAAGGAGCTCAGCAATACAAAGCAGGCACGACAAGAAAAAACAGACGTTCTGCGGCTGCTACTGAAGCTAAACGTACTTTGGAAACTGCATTCTATAGTGCAGGAAATTTTTAAATCGCGTAAGTACGACTGTTCTAACATAAATATTGTACCGAAACTTTGAACGCGATTTTCTCGAAACTACATTGTTTGGTGATTTTGCCACGATATCTCAAAAACCGCTGGAGATATCAACTTGAAATTTATACAGGAGTTGTAAAACACTATGACGCATTAATTATACCTGACATGTGATTGAAAAAAAATGTTTTTACAATTTTATAATAACAAATAACTCAAATTTTTCCAAATTTTTCGTTATTTGGACGCCATTTTGTTAATTTTATTTTCATTTTCAATTTTTCAGGTATAATCAATAGAGGGTAGCCTAAAAAGAAGAAATATCCCTGGGATTTCCCAAAATCTTCATCCATTCGACTGGAATCGTGGTAAAACCGGATTTGACATATTTTTGCCTCTTTATGTTGGAGCGCCGATATTATTGACCTGGGAAAAAATCTCGAGAAATTTTCTTATTTTATAATGTTATAATAAATACCTCTAAAAAGAAAAGTTTTATATTTATTCGCGGCCTTGTTATAAACAATTAAACGCAAGCCAATTTTTGAAATTTCAAACCTCCCTAGTCCTCTTAAGAGGATGCCGGAGTGACGGGCGAACTCCGACGGGTTAGCGCCCTCATCTAAACGTAACTAAAAGTATCGGTATATTACCAACGCTTTATAGTTACATTACCGATATCATTATGTAGAGTAATTGTCAAGGATATGTGCATACTTTGGAAAGAGCAATAAAATACAAGCTTTTCGCATTGTGTTAAATATGTAGAGACAGAAAATATGTTGGGTTTCTACTCTATTTCTGTTTTATCGTCTCGTAGAAGCAACGACTTTACACAGATATCTGTTTGTGTCGCGTACATATTTTGAATACAAATCTATAATATTGCTCATATTATCTCTTTTGATTTTATCATAATGTAGATATATACATATATACATCATATAGATGTAACATATATATATATATATATATATATATATATATATATATATATGTATGTGATACATATACCCAGCAAACATCGAATATATCTGCTATATAACATAGATGTAACACGTGCACTTATCATGTACATGTTATATGTGTATAACAATTATATCTTGGTTTGCTGGGTTACAATTTATGCAGTACAGTTCGAGAAAATTGAACTAAAATATATTATATATGGATGTAAATATATTATACATATAATTTTGAATACGATGATAAATCTTTATCATCGACAGTATATCGGTATAATCGATATGATTGAGGACTAATGAGTAATATATAAACTTCTTCACTATAAATGTGAATGTTTATATATTCTTATGACATAAGTATGCACATATTAAAATTTATATTTATATAAATATTAATATAAATATTTATAAATGCAAACACATAAATTTTCTTGTCCGCAAAACATTGCAACAAAATTTTATGATTGTTACAATATTTTGGATATTTATAATATAGAAAGGGCTCCTCCATTGCCCATTTTCGTGAGAACGCAACCAAAATATTTTATTTATTATTTTCATATCTGCGATTATAATTTGCAAGCGAGATTGAGGCATCTTTTTTCTGGCCAATATTGTTACGAGTATCAGGATAAATTTTTTTAAATCATAATTTCTTATCATTTTAAAACAGGCAGCAGTTTATTGCTTGCTATAATATTACAAGACCGTTTCCTCATACTCTTTACATCCTTGGAGTATTTTTTCTCATAAGGATTGCCTCCTAATAACGAAGATGTATATATTTTTTCTCTTTAGCTTTACCAACTTGTATATACACAGCCTGATAGACTATTATATACGCGAAATTTGGTGCCATCAAAAAAAGAAAAAAATACATCGCCAGTAATCACAATAATAATTCCTTCCAATAATTTGTAAGCTTTTATTACTATACATATATGATTGGTTGCAATCATATGAAGGAATACCAGATATTGCACAATTAGTCTTTCAAAAACGGAAGTTTCTTTAAATTTCTTCTGGAATAACTGTTTTTTAATAACCAGAATATTCATGCACAAACCGCATATGATATGAAATATTTTTTAAAGCAACCAGCACACGAATAAAAATCGCCTCTGGGATAAAATATTTTTTTAATAACCAGAGCGCACATGCAAACCGCTTCTGGAATAAAATATTTTTTAAACCAACCAGCACACGAATAAAAATCGCCTCTGGGACAAAATGTTATTTTTTTAATAACCAGAGCACACATTCAAATCGCATCTAGTGTGAAATATTTCTTAAAACAACCAGCTCACGATTAAAAATCGCCTCTGGGATAAAATATTTTTTTAATAACCAGAGCGCACATGCAAACCGCTTCTGGAAAAAAATATTTTTTAAAACAACCAGCACACGAATAAAAATCGCCTCTGGGATAAAATATTTTTTTAATAACCAGAGCGCACATGCAAACCGCTTCTGGAATAAAATATTTTTTAAAACAACCAGCACACGAATAAAAATCACCTCTGGGACAAAATGTTATTTTTTTAATAACCAGGGCACACATTCAAATCGCATCTAATGTGAAATATTTCTTAAAACAACCAGCTCACGATTAAAAATCGCCTCTGGGATAAAATATTTTTTTAATAACCAGAGCGCACATGCAAAACGTTTTTGGTGGGAAATATTTCGTTCGACAACCAGTTCACGAATTGATCGCTTCTGGGATATATTCTTCAACCAAAGCGCACATGCAAAACGCATTTGGTGGGAAATATTTCTTTCGACAACCAATTCACGAATTGATCGCTTCTGGGATACATTCTTCAACCAAAGCGTACATGCAAAACGTTTTTGGTGGGAAATATTTCGTTCGACAACCAGTTCATGAATTGATCGCTTCTGGGATATATTCTTCAACCAAAGCGCACATGCAAAACGCATTTGGTGGGAAAAATTTATTTCAACAACCAGCTCACGAATTGATCGCCTCTGGCTAACTAACTACTGTGACACAACTACTATTGCAAAATTAATATAATCAATTTTCAGTGAAATATACAAATAAGCAAGAGATTAATGATATTGTAATAAATTTAAAGTTACTATTACATATACACAAACATATACACACAGATAATATATAACACACATATAGTATGCTCGGATAAGAAAGAGATGGACAGAGAACAATGGGCAAAGAGAGAAAGAAGATATGAGTGTAACTGAGCAAGTGTGTACAAGTGCCAAAAGTAAGAAAAAAAAGGAGATAGTTATATCTTTCTCCGTAGCAATACTTTATGCTCACTAATGTTTAGTGACTGATGTGAATTATCAATCGATATATCGTTTTACAGTCATTCTCTCGCTTACTCATTCCTATTCTCTCTCTCTCTCTCTCTCTCTCTCTTCCTCTTTCTTTTTTTGCCCATATCTGTCCATTTATTTATAACAAAAATACTATATGAGTATTAAATACTATTTGCATCATATATAATGTGTATGTTTATGTGTATAGAGTAGTCATTCTAAATTCTATTTGAAGATCAATTTTATGTTATAATTTTTTATACAAAAGTCTTTATGTTGTTTTCTATTTAGGAATTGTTTTAAAGATATAACTAAAAAAAAAAAATTTGGAATATTATATTTTTATATAATATTACATTATCATATTTATATTTTTGTGTAGACTGCACGGAAATAAAATTAAATAATATCTAGCAACATATTAGTATATAGTATACATATTAGTATATAGTATACATTAAAACAATTCCTTCTAAAATTATGGTATATAAATATACTAATCTTTTGACCCTTATTCTTTTTAAAAAAAGTCTGCTGGCAAAGAGGGGCAAGCATCTCTCGAAAATTTTCGAATATTTTTGTCCCATTATGTGGACACACTATTAAAACCACACTACAAAAACACAACACTCGTTTTTTAAATTCAACGCGTTATAACGCGTTCTAACAGTTGAGCGTACTTTTGCGGTAATCTCTTGTTACGCGTATGTACACAACACGCGCGACTGAGACTGAGTATCTGCCGCGCACTGATATGATCGCGTATGCCTGCCTGCATATGTGTGTGCATGGTACAGTCGACTTATTCCCCGATACATACATATATACTTACATACATGCATGCTACAAATATCGCGTAATAATAAAAACAAATGCGCATCTTTATAAACAAATATTCTCTAACCAAATAAAAAAATTATTTTCATATTGATTAAAATTAATTCGACACATAAAACCATTATAAATATTTTACGACAAAAATTAAATTTCTAAATTTTTGTTTTGGAAAAAGTTTATTTTCTATAAATATAGGCAAGCTTATATAAATATGCAAATGTTTGGTAACATAAGAGGATAAAATATATCAAATTTTCTTTTCTCATTTATAAATTACTAAATATAACTAAACATAATAATAAATTGTCATAAAGATTATATGTATATATATATATATATATATATATATATATATATACAGGGTGCGGCATTTATAGTGACGCGGGCATATTTTTCGGAAACGAAGTGAGATATCAAAAAATGTTTCAGACAAAAGTTGCATGGTTTCGCGGGGGCCACATGATAAAAATATGGATTTGACCTTAAGTGGTCTTTTCAAGGTAAGGTCAATGTGGTCGATGTTTTCTTAAATGGAACTCCCTTTTTTTTATTACATATTCTTGTAGCTTACTTCGAGAGCTTTTCAAAACACTATAATAAAGTATTTTTTCATTACGTACTTTTTGAGTTATTTTATATTTTAATCTGACATATTTTTATATAAAAAATAAAATATCTCGTAAAATATTTAGTTTTCGATAATCTTACCGTAATACTTTTATGTACAGAATAATGAGACAAAAATAAATAAATTTATTTATTTTTATGTAAGGAGACGAGAACAGAAAGAATAAAAGTTGAGCAAATAAAAGAATATAATAATGGGAATAAAAGAATACAATAATGAACGAGCAGAGAGAGAGAGAGAGAGAGAGAGAGAGAGAGAAGCGCGAGTGAACGCGTAAGTGAATAGTGAATATGCGAGGAGCATGAAGCTAAGCGATACGTAGTACATAGCGAGCGAGCGATTAGAAAGAGACAGAGCGTATGATCGAGAGAAAAAAGATACTGCAATAATGTTAGTACGTACATGTATATTACTCTCACACACACATGAAAGAGACGAAGATAGTACGATTATGTCTGTCTTTGTCATGTACGATTGCAGCTCTGTCTATCGCGACATCACGCAATTAATCTACTGCTCTGTTTCACTCTTGAGCCTCCATCTCGCACACACACATATGCACGAAAATTTTATTTTGCAAAATCTTTTTTATAAAGCTTCTAAACTCACTTCTCTAAGTTCACTTATCTTTGATGAAATGCCGAGTGCGGAGTTTACTGATTAGGCACGTGCAGATTACAAATCTTTTATATTAAGTAAATGTTGACGGCACGGGCCGATAACAAAACTGTAATTTTATAATTTTTTTTCACTTTTCATATGAAATGTTAAACTCCGCACTCCGTTATTATGTATACTTTAATTGTGGAAAAGGATTTTTTGATATCTATAATCAACAAAATGATTTTGCATAATAACGTTTTTATCGGTAAAACAAACCTTTTGGGATCCTCTTAAGGTTGTAAGAATAAATGTTGTGATTTTTAATCATCAAAATTTTTCGCAAAGTAAGATTGAAAATTATCTTTTTTATCTTTATCTACTAATCTAATATTAAGATAAAACTTAAAAACGGCAAAATATTAGTTATTTAAAATTATTATTTCTGCGTTTGAGCATTTTATTTGATCATTTGGAAAGTAACGTCATTAATTAATGTAATTTTATCAGCTAGATAATATCTATTGGATTTAGTAAGGTATCTTCTATGTTATTTCTTAAAGCTATAATATTTTCAAGACAAAGTTTGAAGTTTGGTTTATTATTCGCTGGACTCCAGCAACGCAGCATCAACTCGTACAAAGTCGGTGGACAATTGAGAGGCGTCGGCAATCTGCCTCCAGCGCGTACATAATCTGTTACTTCCAGATTAGTCCTGCCAGTGTAGGGATGCTCACCCAACGATGTAATTTCCCACATTAGAACCCCGAATGACCAAACATCGCACTGGGAAGTAAATATTCCGACCACCAAAGATTCCGGTGCCATCCAGCGAACAGGAAGAAGACCTTGTCTTTCCTAAAATATGTAATTTTAACAAAATTAATTTTGTGGTTCAAGTTGCCCATTTTTAGAATCTTTGTGCTAAAGTAAAAGTATTTTACTTTAGCACAAAGATATAATATTTTTTACTTATCTCTTGCGTTTACTTATCTCTTGCTTTATATAAATAGAAATAATCTATTTTTCTTAAATTCTATCAATCTCTTCAAAGTAAAAATATACTATATTATTACAACAAAAAAAGAACACAACATTTCGAACAAACATTTAAAAACATTTTTATTTTTTTATGATAATTGTATTTACCATGCGATAATAATCATCCTTGTAAACATCTCTAGCTAGTCCAAAATCGCCAATTTTAATGACACGGTTTCCGCGATTTCTCGCGGATACTAAGCAATTTCGACATGCGAGATCTCTATGAACGAAATGCAGATTTTCCAGATAGCAACAGCCTCGCGCAACATCATCGCACATAGCGAATAAATCTTGCAGACGCAGAGCGTGCGAATCTGACGGTTGCAATTTTCGACTATCTCTCAAATATTGTAGCAGATCACCAATTTCCATTAATTCCAACACAATTAATGGAGAATTTTCGTCTAAGCAGACGGTCAGCAATCTCAGCACATGTTTGTGTCGGAAGCGATTCATAAGCCTGGCCTCTTCTAAAAACTTCTTCTTCTCTTGCGAGGAAGCACTTTCTCAAAGCATTTTTATGGCAGCGGGTATCTCTATACCCGGTCTTTCTAAACTTTTTACTTTTTTTTGAAACACCTGCGAAATATTTGAAATAAATTTAGATTTATATTTCATTAAAAAATATATAGTTTAATGTCAAGTGACATTATATATTTCATTTTGTATTAAATAACTTAACAAAGAATACATAGTAGAGTACACGTGTACGTTATTTCACAAAAATTTTGCGATACTTATAATCTTTTATAAAAGTTATTCAAAAAAATGCGTATCTGTTTCAATTTCTGTTCTAAAAAAGTAATAGCGTATAACATTGCATGGAACAAATTAATTTTTACTATTTCAAATGCGCCGCTGCCTAAACGTTTTTCTAGTTTGATTTCTTCACGTTTGATTTCGGTCAGTACATATTTATCCGAATTACATTCCAATATAGGACTGTATAATGTATTAAGTTGAACGTTACCGTTAGGTATCTTATGTAAAGTCTCTAAGTCAGTTATTATCGGGGGCAAAACTTGCTCGTTACTTTTCTTGCATTGTCGGTACATTGTTATATAATTACAATATGCTTATCTAATAATACGAATTGCAAAATTTATATTGTCTTTTCAATAAGTAAATTAACTTTTCTTAGAGAATCTCTATATACTATAATACATTAGATATAATCTCTCTCTTTCTGAAATTAAATAACTAAATGCGTATCAAGCATACTTACAGTAATAAAAGTAGCAAAACAGATTGCAGTAATTATAGCGACAAGGCTTATGGATAGGTGATATTCCATAACTGATATTCCAGGAGTGCTCGAAATATCATCTTTGTTACGCAAAAATGTACTCTTAATATCTTCATTTTATTAAAAATTTTTTCTACTTAAAATTTAATTATTAAAAATTACTAAATTTTTAAATTTTGTGAGCATTTTTATATTTGAAACAAACATAATGTTATAATATCTTTCTTTGCTTACTTGTCAGTGTTGAAAAAATAAATCTTCTATCAGATGGCTATATAAAGTTTTTCTCATACCTGGGATATTTCAGTATCAAACGAAACTCGTATCGAGTTCCTGGTAGTAAGTTTTTTATATAGTACATTAATTTCCCTCTTTTATTCTGCTCAAAGTCGTCTACAGTTTGCCACTCCTCCATCTCAACATTTTTATATTCCAATTGGTAATCGATGAAACTAAGGTTAGGAATCCACAAGATATTCATATCGTTTATGCTAATCCCGTTTAAAGTTATAAGGTTGGGGAAAAAGAAATCCATTATTTTTACGTGAACTTCAAGACTTTATTTAACATGTTTTGCATTGTCCGATTTAGGTCAAATATGCACCATTTTGTTCTATAATTTGTTGCCATTTTAATGGTAGCTTCATTATGCCTCTCTCATAAAAGTCTTGGTCCTTATTAGCGAAAAACTCCAGCAATTGATTTTCACACTCTTCCCTTGATGCCAATTTCTTATCACTAAAAAAGTTTTGCAATGCAAGAAAAAGATGGTAATCGCTTGGTGCGAGGTCCGGACTGTATGGTGGATGCATCAAAACTTCCCAACCAAGCTCCTGGAGTTTCTGACGAGTCACTATAGAAGTGTGTGGCCTGGCGTTGTCCTGATGGAACACGACACCTCTTCTGTTGGCCAATTCTGGCCGTTTCTGGTCAATTGCTCGCTTCAGACGGTCCAGTTGTTGACAATAGATGTCTGAATTTAATGTTTGGCCATATGGAAGCAACTCGTAATAAATGATTCCTTTCCAATCCCACCAAACGCAAAGCAGAACCTTCCTGGCCGTTAGTCCCGGTTTGGCCACCGTCTGAGCTGCTTCACCGCGCTTTGACCACGATCGCTTTCGCATAATGTTGTCGTATGTGACCCATTTCTCATCCCCAGTCACCATCCGTTTAAGAAATGGGTCGATTTCATTACGTTTGGCCAAGGCTTCGCAGATGGAAATTCGATCCATCATGTTTTTTGGTGTTAATTGGTGTGGCACCCAAACATCAAGCTTTTTTTTAAACCCAGCTTTGTGCAAATGGTTTAAAACTGTTTTGTGGTCGATCTTTAACTCCTGGGCGATGCTACGACTACTAACATGCCGGTCCACTTCGATGATTTCAGTGACTTTGTCGACATTTTCGACGACGGGCCTGCCTGTGCGAGGGGCATCCTTAACGTCAAAAATACCCGAACGGAATCGACGAAACCAAAATTGCGCGTAATTAGCTGTTACAGTATCGGGACCATAAACACTATTCACATTTTCAGCCGCCTGACTTGCATTTTCGCCCTTATCAAAGAAAAACTGTAAAATGTACCGAATTTTCTCTTTGTTGACTTCCATCTTTAACGCCGTGTAACTCAGAACTGAATGGACAAAACAAAAAACTGCAAACGAATTCTTTTAGTGCGAACTGTTACCTTGACAACGAGCATAAATTTGAAATTGTTTGATCGATAATTTACGAGATATCGATCACTACAGCCATCTACCGAAAAAATAATGGATTTCTTTTTCCCCAACCTAATATATTGTTTGGTTCGGAATACATGTCCAAAATTTTGCTCAAACTGTCACTATAATAATTGCTAAAGTTGACTGGATACATGCGTACATATCACATTGTATCTTTCTCCTGATATCAACGGTTCGATTATCGTGAATAATTTGCCGTCTATCTTATGTTCGGTATTATTGATAAGTAGCTCGTTTTTTTGTGTCATATTGTTGAGAATAGACGTCGAATATACTTTGTAGATCATGGGCACGCAGTTCAGTTTCTCAGGTGGCATCCAATAAACTGCCGCTATCATAGGCGTCAGAGCATAAACTGTCACGTTTTCCGGTCCGCTGAGCTTGCTTGGTTCAGTTCTCAGCATCACTTCTGAACTCAATAACGGGTCCATCGATAACTGACCAGAATAATAATTGCTTATTATTAACAATAATTTGTACTCTGTAAACGGCTTTAAATTCTGAATCTCATAATATCGCTCGTACGTCTGCACGATGAAATTATCGAACTTGTTAAGCTTATTATTTAAATAATAGCTTGTGATGTTGATGGTATATAGGGTGGTAGGTAAGTTGTACTTTTTGCATCCACTCTTAGGGACCGGTTCCGGAAGATTTACGATGATGCTGTTTGTCGTTACCGTGTACGTCGATTCTTCTACGTTGTGAATTTTTTTGTCAGGTGTCAGACATCTCGTCGGAGGATACGATTGCAAAGATTTATCGAAAGCATAAAATTTAAGACTATAAGACTTTTCTATTTTTTGGATACATTTGAATGCGTCTATGTTCTCGAAAAGTACATACTTCTTTTCCAAAACATACATATCATAATTGTAATTTGAAATGTAAATGTTTGTTTTGTCTATCGCTAAAGATTTAAAGTATATTTCATAGCCAGTTCAGTTGGTTTACAAAATCAAATTGCACATAGAAACGTTAATGTCTGTTACAAACAAGAGTGTTGTCAATAGCCAATAAATTAGCGGCTTCTAAGTATTTATATCGTCAATTTTCATATCAAGAAAATATAATATATCGAGTGAGAAGGGGCATATAATAGATAAATGCTGAATGATTTGAGCGTTATCTCTATCAAGATCCGATTGTATTATCTGATTTTGATTATCCTCAGTGACATTTTTTAAATATAAAATTCTAAAAAATATATGCATTATTTTACTTATTATAGAACATTATTATAATAATAGCAAAAAAAGATTATATATGTAGCGAATATTTAAAATTCTTATAATTAAATTTGTGTTAATTTATTATTTTCTTATAACTGATCTTAATTACGAAGCCATATGAAATGATTGAAAAATTACAAATCGGTACACAAATCTTTAATGAAAATATTTTGTATTTATTTCAAATGGATGAGAGTTAACATATCCTATGGACGGTAGTGTAGTTAAATATCCATCATTATGAAAAGATCTTTTTTTTGAAATTTTATCATATTTTACTATGCCATTTTACCACTTTGTTAAGTCGAGCTTTATGATGTGAGTATAACTACCAAAGTCGTTTAAACTTATCCAGTACAGATTTCTTGCTACTCAGTCGATGCAGAGATAAAGCGCAATATTTTGTAGAGTAGCCATTTTTGTAATATTGTTTTCATTCATCTCCAATATCATTAGCTCTTTCTTTCTGTTGCTCCAATAAATTTTATGTTCCGCTATCGAATAAGTGGCATCTATCACATTTTATTGCTCAACTAGTATAACATTGGTTTTTGAATCCAGATCCCATAAATCGATTCCATTTACTATTACAATCAATATTTGCGGTATTGGATTTTTGTGCATAGTCGATACATCAATTAAATCTGTCTAAGGACCAGCACCAAGTTTAGTATACGCTCGTACTTGAAAACAATATGTCGTGTTAGGTTTCAGATTGTGCTCCGTGAACTCCAATATTGTAACTGAGATACTTTTGTTGTCACAGATTTGAATCTCTTTTTGGTTCTCGACGAACCAATACTGCACTGTGTATCCTTGTATTACTTCGTCTGTAAATTCAGGTTGATTCCATCTGTAAAAAAATTAGATTTTAGCTTTTTTATATTTGGTAACATTATAACAGAATCAACATTTTTGTATGTATCGTTAATCATTTTTGTATGTATGTGTCGTTAAATTTAAAAGAATACAGACTGAAAATTTAAATTTTTTACCTGAATGTCACAAAAATGCCTTTTTCAATTAGGAATTCATTATCGAATTCGACAAATGCTCTGGGAGATGTCGGTTTCTTCAAAACGCTTTCTAGAAATTTTACAATCATACGTATTGTCACAATTATATACGAAAACATTAAGTTGATTATCACAACAAATAAAAAAAGAGGAGGTTTAAAGTAAAAATAAAAGCGAGAAAAAAATAGGGGTAAATTATAAAATATGGAAATTAGCACAGCAAATGTTGAGATTTAAGATAATAAAATCATATAAAAAAGTTTGCGTGTTTTAAGACTTAAAGAAGTAATTGTTAATCTAGAGCAAAAACTAACAATAAAGCATTAAGCGTTTTTCGTAAATTTCTTATTGATTAAGAAATCAGAAATACAATATTTGCAATTGTCCAAAAAAAAAAAAAATAAATAAATTATTAAATAAAATTAAATAATGTAATTGGCTGCTTTATATTAAATCTTGATTAATTTCACGTATAATTTGTGGATTTTTTTTTTCCATTTTTTGCGGCAAAATGAAATTTATATTCTTCTCGGTGTTGAAAGATATTTTTTTTATATGTTATTTTTACTTCTTTTTAAATGTAAATTATATTTACAATCTTTTTTATCATAGACTTTTTTGCTAATAATTTATGCATTTCTTTGCGACTTACCAATAGATTCTGGGGTCACAGACATATTTGTAAATGGAATCTCATCAATTATGTTTCTCACACTCACACTATCAGAATGACTCCGGCCAGATTTGAGGTTTTGTAAAATGTGGTAATCGTTCTTCTCGGATACTGGAATATCCTTGATAAAGTATAACATACGAAAAGAATTAAGTAAGCACCGCTGGGCCAAAAACACGGCTACTTCCGGTACTTTTAATGATAAATAATATATGTATTAAGTAAATAGTAATATATGTAATAAGTAAATCTGCCATGAAATTTCTTGTTTGTTTAATCATATAGACGAGATATTTTTCTTTATACCTCTTCTGATTGATATCATATCTAAAAAATACAATATAGTTACATTAAAAAAAAATTCTGTTTTTATTGTTTTTCAAACTTTTTTAAAAATATTGTTTTTATTGTTTTTTATATGCAAGATCTTCTTGCATATCAAACATGATTCTTATATTAAACAGAAAAGGCTATCGTACACAAATTGACATAGCTGCGGCAAATAGATGTCAATAAGACCGTTTGGACCAATGAGCATGTAATGTAAATCAATATATGGTGGCTTAATGCTCGATGCTCGTTGATCTAAACGGTCTGTTATACATATGCAACTATATCAATTTGTGTGTCTTATGTGTATGTTGATAGCCCGAAGTGACGCAGAATAGATTAATGAGGGTTAATAAGAATTTATAACTCATAACCGCTTCTCTTAGCAAATAATATATGAAAGTGTACCTCTTTTTGATTGTTGAAACAATTTTGTTTAACAATTTAGTTTTTTAACAATGAGTTAGTTAATTTTTCCAAGGAACTTTAGCACAACTTTCCTTTTCAAAAATTTATTTGATACCATTAAAATTTTTCAATAATGTTTGTACTTCAAAAATATAAATATTATAAATATTGTCTTTTTATGGTCATATAGAATTTATATAAATTCTTATACTATTTCTTTTCGGTTATTGCTACATTTTTTAACGCAAACAAATTCTGGAATATATGATGTTATAATTAATCTATGTACATTACCTAGGTAAGATCGTATGCATATAGCTATGTAACGAATATATGTACAGTTAAATTTATATCTAAAGTCGAAGACGTAGCAAAAAAATTGGCTGGTTGCATAGATTTTTGATTTCTGTAACTATTGGCTTTATTGTTAGAATTAATTGATACAACTTGAAATTCTTCATTATACTGATACTCGACATTGTTTCGATATTTAATATCTCTGTTCTGTTATATACGTATATATCGATCTTTAACATAAAAAAGGATGCTGACTTTCTAAATTAATTTTGTTAAATAAAAACTAATTTAGTACAAATCTTATTATACTAATAAATGGTAATAAATATTTGCAAAAATAAAGAAGTCTTAGGAATTGAAGAAAAATCAGTTTAAATGTCACTATATGCATGTATTAATATAAGAACACGGAGAAGAAACAAACATTGATGTTCCAAAAACACTTATTTTTAAAAATAACAAAAAGAGAGATACAAAGAAAAAGAGATAATACAGTCAAGTTTTAATACATCTTAATCAAGCTCAATTTTGTACTACATAACATCCATTTATAAACAAAATTTCCAAGATTTATACATCTTTTTTTTCCATAACATCACACATATTCTACTAATGTTTTGTGTTATATAGTTCTATTTTATTATTATAAAGTCCATATATTTTATTATCACAAACAGTTTTAGTTACTCAAATGAACTATTAGCTATAATAACATTTAATTATATTCAACAAAGCAGTCTCTTACCCGTGTGAAGTCTGAATCCGAATAGTTTGACAAGATATCCGCTCTCGCTAACATTAACACTTTCAGTAAAACACAATATCGTTTTTGACATAATAATTTTGTTTTTTTTTTTTTTTTTTTTTTGTTAATACTTGCGCTCAGTCAACTTTTGCATAATCCTTGGCGACTTAGCTATGAATAGTGATTTTATCGATATTCTGGATAATGCAAATGTACTAATTGTATCGATGTTTTCTTACGTATATCATTTTCTGAAATTTGTTTAGTACATCAATCATGAGATCTTTTCCAGCGCTACTTTCCAAAATTTCTTTTTATAACCAATCACGATGTATCTTACATATCATCAAATTATAAAACTTTTGGTTAATAAATACTCACTTTTTTCTATGAAAACCAATGACGACGTTGAACTAACACGTATGCATTCGTTGTATCAAATTATAATATAAATATTATGTTACGTCCAGACTCGGGGAAGGATGAGTCGACGGAAGGGCGCAACAACTATTCTTTATTTTCCCGAAATTAAACGTCTCGTGGCGTTTGGAATCGGGTCGAACGAACTGACAGGTCTGGAAAGCAGGTAAACGACTGAGTCGCTATTACGCTGGTTATTCAGACATTCGTTCGGTGGTCCCTTTTCGGTAAGAGAATTTAATCTCTTTTACGCGGGATGGGACCAAGTGCGATCTTTCGACTGGAGAAATGAGTGGGGGTTTAATAAAGAGTTATTTTGATTTTAAATTAACAAAATGTAAACTTATTCATTTTTAAAATAAATGGTGGATATACATGATTATATAAAAATTTAAAATAAAATATTGTTGATTATAATTTCTCGGTGAGTGTACATGTGTATGTATGTGTTTTAGTTCGCGGGTGTTACATTAATACGGAGGACATCAGTCAGAAATGCAATGGAATGATTTTACTGTTAAATTTAGATTCTGACTGGGTGATACAATATAAAAATATATTTGATTAAAGGATAAAACATAAAATCAAAATCAATATGTATAGGTAAATAAGTGTATATGTTAAGAACGGTCAGAAATATAAAATTGGTCGCTCGCATATGTGTTAGATTAAGATCAGGATTTAAAATTTTCTAAGACTTATTACCGAAACGGGTTGATGATTTAAAAGAATGAAACATTCTTCGGAAAGTTTTGATTTAAATAAGAAACAAGACAAAAAGGAGGAAAAAAAAATTATTCAATAAAACTTACTTTTTTAAATAGTAATTCAGAGGTGAAGGGGTGGCGAATTTGTACGGTGTTTCGCCCTGTGTCTCATGTCGGCAGCCCGATGTTCGATTCGTGGTTGCTCTGGAGATAATGCCAAGTGAGGACACTGGTGGCACAAGTGCCTAACGCGAATTACGGTGCAAAAGCACAGAGTAAGATTGCGTGAAGCTGAAGACCGGAGAATAAGTGCGTAAGTCCGTTCGAGTCTTCTTTTTATATCTCTCTTTTCGGGGTGTATTCTAATTTCTAAGAGTGGGAATCTTCTAAAACTTCAACGAATTAAAAATTGTGCCAGTGTCCTCATTAGGCGGGGTGTTTCTCCTACTTTTCGAATTTTCACTCGTGGTGATCGTCGATTGGTGATCAGTTCAGAATCCCTTGAGCTCTAGGTTTCCTTTACGCCCGTGATTTGATTAGACAAAGTGCAACTTTCTGTCGTTACTCAATGTGACGTCACAGAAGTTTCGTCATTATTGATTTAGTTGTATTCATCAGATATTTTGTGAGAATTTTATTATCTTTTCGTTATCAGCTTTTTATTCCGCTGGAGAATTCTACTGCGAGGGTATCTACTGGTTTTTATTTATTTTTAGGCGACCGGCGCTGTTTCGTCGCGTCTTTCTCACGGTTACTCGTAGATATAGATATTGATAAGTGACTGAATGTTTAAGGAATGTGTGACGCAAGATGCTCTATTTACCGAACGACTCATTTCTATCACCGATCGATTATCATTGCCGCAACTTCGCGGAAGGGAGGAATCGTGGAGTCGCCAGGACGTAACAATTATTAATCTCCCACTGTAGTTTCTCTTAATATAATCTAATAGAAAAGCATCAAATGGAAAGAAACGTGCGATATGTAATTATTGTTCGAAACAATTAAATAAGACAACCAGAAAATTACTGAATTATAAATCTTTAATTTTTTCACAATTTATACGCCAACTGTCACTAGATCATATATATTTTTTATATCTCTTGTTTGATTAAATACTGCAAATATGTGTAACAAATGTTATATATATATATACAGGGTGTCCCAAAGCACCCTTTACAACGCTCGTGAGCAGGTAGAGCACAGTAAACTGAACAGAAAAGTCCTGTACCATTTTGCAATTTTCGCAATAATTATTGAAATATTAATTAAAAAAGATTGGCGAATGAGCGCGCGTTTCGCGCGGCTAGACCGTGGGACGTACGCTCTAGATGTGCCAGCGGCGAGCTTCGCAGTGTCGCACGGCAACGAAAAGTTTGGTGGCCCTGCGACGAGAGTCGGGGTACGCGCGAGCAGCGAGCGGCCATTAATAACAATTATTAAATGATTTAGATAAATAATGCTAATTAAATGCTTGCTTAACAATTACAAAAAATATTAATTATTGAATAATAATATATTATTATTATTATTATTTTATTATGATTTTTAATTATTTTTTTACGTTTCGTGGAAAAAGAAACGATAAGAAAGATAAGAGAATTTGATGCTGCAATAATATACTTACAAAAGGAAACAATCGAGAATCAATTGTGAATTTACAATCCTTCATCAAGGTAGGATTCATAACTACGGTAAAACACAATAAAAAATTAAAATTGTGAATGCTGAAAATTAGATATCTATGAAAAAGAAACAAAGAATCTATCGTGTGAATTTACGCTTATAAGCTTTCGTTAATTTATTATTTACAATTACTATAGAAAACAATGTAATCGATTCCTATCGTTTTTTTTGGTTCCTTCGTCAGGATTGCGACAAATGTTCATACAAAAATATTCGAATACGCATATCAAAAATATAAAGCCTCCGCTAGTATAAAATAATAAACGTTTCCCGCTTCATGTATTGAAATAAAATATCTTATTTACCTCATGTATCGAAATAAGATATCTTATTTCGATACATGAGGTAACGATTATAACTTGTAATCGTTGTGCTCTGCTTGAGATGGTTCTACTTATATTTTCCCGAAATAAAATTATTTTGTGGCAAGGAAACGCTATCGTTTCCACACCACCTTGAGGTAGATAGCTTGGCGCGTTTTTTTTTAAGTGGTTTCCCTAGTAGGCCTAATCCATTCTCAAAATTTAATGCAATAACTGTTCGAAGTGTCTTCCTCGTGCTTGTAAGCAGAGTTCGACTCTTCCAGTTATTTGTCGCGTCGCACGGTGCGCCATGTCCGACGTAATACTATTAAAGGCCGCTAAAATAGCTTCGCGTACCTCATCTTCGGTACCATCACGATGGTGCTCGACTGAAGCTTTT
>CAJQTV010001776.1:0-20088 GCA_907163055.1 Formica aquilonia x Formica polyctena | reverse complement strand
TTTAGGCGTTGCTCGATCGATGTATCAATAGCGACTAACCACTTTACGGTATTGCAAAATCGTTAAATCCTTTTCGATATTGTCCATTAGTCTGTAAACTGTCTTTATCAATCACTACAAATCCATACTTGTGTTGCCAACATTTCTGACAGAATGCGCGAAAATCGTCGTAAGACATGTCAGTATTTACATGATCGTTGTATACATGTTTCAAGCTTGTACCAAATAAAATCAGTAAATTTGCATTGTCCCGTATAAGATGCTTGGGTATCTTGGCATACATTTGACAAAGATAGAAGAATAATCCAATGATTTCAATACTAATGTCAGTTGGACCGACATAGTAAGGTTATAAGTAAGCATCGTCAAAGTTGTTAAATCGGCTTGACCGCTACTTAACAAACAATTTTGACAACATTAAGCTCAACGTCATAACATCTAAAAGCAGCATTTAATTGGACCAAATGAGCTTAAAATAAAACTTACCGTAATTAAAAGATCGATCTTTCTTTTGATGATCAATTCGTTTCTTTAATTTCCTAATTTTTTTCCTCAATTCAATCTCCTTGTCTTCATCATTAATTGAATGATATTTCCTTTTATGCAACATAATTATATCCAAATTCTTTTTTTTTTGTTAATTATGCATATTAAGGTCCCACCCCCGCAGGATAGTGATGTTGACATATGTTGTCAAGATCATGACCCTGATCAACATTCCGAAGGTTTTAGCCGGCGGTCGTTGCTTATTTAAAAGTTATTAACAAATAAAGTTTGAGAAGTATACCATGTAATTTTCGAATAACATGTATAAAAGAATAGTGAGTTTGACCTTGACATAACGAAAGTCGTGTTGTAAAGTATATGCGTAGACGCAGTAGGTTCTGCCCCCCCTACGGGGGGGCTCTACTTCCGGAAGATATAACCTAACCCAAACCAAATTTTAGTTTTAAATCAGAAATAGGCTTGGGTTAGGTTATATCTTCCGAAAGTGGAGCCCCCCCCGTAGGGGGGCGGAACCCACTGCGTTCACGCATATACTTTACAACACGACTTTCGTTATGTCAAGGTCACTATTCTTTTATACATGTTCGAAAATTACGTGATATACTTCTCAAACTTTATCTGTTAATAACTTTTGAATAAACAACGACCGCCGGCTAAAACCTTCGAAATGTTGATCAGGCTCATGACCTTGACAACATATGTCAACATCACTATCCTGCGGAGGTGGGACCTTAATATGCATAATTATCATGTGTGGGTAGTATAGAGGCGTGTTCGCCTTCGGAAGATGGCGCGAGGAATAGGTAGAGCGTAAAGAGGTGAAGTCAATCACGAGGCTTCCTTTCTAAGGGTAACAATAAAATATATTTACAGTCTCTATGTACAATTTACAATTATCTAGTTTGTGGTGACCCTGAAAAGGGCCGTTTACGGGTTAACGCTGAGAGCGTTCCCGCCAAGTGATACGAGGCTCGGCTTTGGTTATGTGGAGGGAACCGATGTACGGTAGCTCGGGCGAGGGTACGCGTGGAAGAGCTGGTGGAGTCCCTGGGGGCGTATAGCTAGGCTCTTCCCGAGCCGTCTCCGTCTGCGTAGCCGTCTCTTGGGTGGTGATCTCCCAGTCACTGTCGGACTGAGTAGCGCTGTCCGCTAATTCCCGTGAGGGGCATTGAGTGCCGCGATGGATGCGTATAGCCGGCTGCGACTGTGTCCAATTGTCTCGATGGTGGAGTGGAGAGGCCGCTAGCGGTGAAAGTAGAGACGGCGGCAGGCCCCACAGCGTCGATGGTGACGTGTACCGCCGTACCCGGATGTCCCACTGGCTCAGGAAGAAGCGTGGAGGTCGGGTGAATTCCACGGGCGCCAGCTCTATCGGGTGTAGCTTCCACTTCCTGTAGCTTGTGCACGTTCGGTCGCCTGTAAGTCCTGTTGTCTTTTCTCCCTCACAGAAGGGCTGCCGACTAGTCCCGGGTGAAGTGGGAGACAGCTGTGGTCGAGGAAGACTCAGGTCCTGTGGTAATACAGGAGGCAGCGTAGGCTGTCGCTATACAAAAGAATTCGTAAGCTCGGACTGACTCTCGGGCAGGAGGTCCTTTCCTCAGTCAGAGCGGGCCGTGAATCAAAATCTTCTCGCCGTGCGCCGTCTTATAAACCCCACTCACTGGATTTCACTTGCTGGCGCCGACTCCCGCTCGTGGCTGCCTCACGGCGAGCCTTCGTGGCTCGCGCGGTGCTCGCGCGCGGGTTTCACGTGCTCCGCGTGTGAGAATTCGTTCGCGCGTCTACCGGGTAGTTCGCGCGTAATTGTGGTGGTTTCTCGAACCGCCACACCATGTTTATACCTCTTCCAGCTTTTTTTCCAGGCGCTATCATATTTTTAATAGAGATTAATGGCGCTATTATATTTTTATACTTGTATCCCTTGTTACTTAATACTGGATTACGCATATCATTGCCACGTCTATGCGCATTTGTCGCCAGTAATATATTTTTGTATTTAATTTTATCATCGTCATTGTATACGTCACCGTCAGGCATTCTCTTGAAAATCAACTCGTAGAGACCTGGTGTTCCCACGTATCTTATTCCACCGATAATTATATTATCATCTTTATCCATATCAAAAATTTTATCACCAAGCATCATTCCTTCGTTGCAAAATTTAACACCGAAAACATAATCCATACTGTTATTTTTATCTTGACTCAAAATAGCTCCCACATATTTTTGCCCTAGTGGGCCCAAGTGTGCGCGCAATGTACTTTGACCCTCGGACGTTTGTAATAGATGTTGAACCGACGTAACAAGCGTTTCAGGCGTGGTTTCGAAAATTTCTTCCATAGATGGGGACGGTCTTTCGTACAATATTTGACTTAATTGTACATCTTTTATCGGAGTAGAAGTAACTACATTCGATAATTGTTTCATTCGCTTACGTTTTGATTGATTTGGAGTAGAAGTTATTAGCGAATCGTTCAATGATATATTTGACCTTGTTCGCTTTGTTCCATACTTTGACTCTCTTTTCAGATGCTTGTCTTCTAGCTTGATACTCGATGGTTCGATTTTCGCTTCATTAGATTCCACATTGATTGTATTTTCGACAAGTTGTTTAAGAGGTTCGATAATTGGTTTAAAGTGCCTCTCCAATGCGACGTCTTCCTCCATTTGACCAGTTATTATAACGATATTTTTTGCGGATTTATTCGCTCGCTTTTACAATCTCTCTCGCAATCTTCTCACGATCGTCACTGTCAATCGTCGTCGTAATGTTGCGCTCGGACGAAAATTTTTAGACGTTGCTCGATCGATGTATCAATAGCGACTAACCACTTTACGGTATTGCAAAATCGTTAAATCCTTTTCGATATTGTCCATTAGTCTGTAAACTGTCTTTATCAATCACTACAAATCCATACTTGTGTTGCCAACATTTCTGACAGAATGCGCGAAAATCGTCGTAAGACATGTCAGTATTTACATGATCGTTGTATACATGTTTCAAGCTTGTACCAAATAAAATCAGTAAATTTGCATTGTCCCGTATAAGATGCTTGGGTATCTTGGCATACATTTGACAAAGATAGAAGAATAATCCAATGATTTCAATACTAATGTCAGTTGGACCGACATAGTAAGGTTATAAGTACGCATCGTCAAAGTTGTTAAATCGGCTTGACCGCTACTTAACAAACAATTTTGACAACATTAAGCTCAACGTCATAACATCTAAAAGCAGCATTTAATTGGACCAAATGAGCTTAAAATAAAACTTACCGTAATTAAAAGATCGATCTTTCTTTTGATGATCAATTCGTTTCTTTAATTTCCTAATTTTTTTCCTCAATTCAATCTCCTTGTCTTCATCATTAATTGAATGATATTTCCTTTTATGCAACATAATTATATCCAAATTCTTTTTTTTTGTTAATTATGCATATTAAGGTCCCACCCCCGCAGGATAGTGATGTTGACATATGTTGTCAAGATCATGACCCTGATCAACATTCCGAAGGTTTTAGCCGGCGGTCGTTGCTTATTTAAAAGTTATTAACAAATAAAGTTTGAGAAGTATACCATGTAATTTTCGAATAACATGTATAAAAGAATAGTGAGTTTGACCTTGACATAACGAAAGTCGTGTTGTAAAGTATATGCGTAGACGCAGTAGGTTCTGCCCCCCCTACGGGGGGGCTCTACTTCCGGAAGATATAACCTAACCCAAACCAAATTTTAGTTTTAAATCAGAAATAGGCTTGGGTTAGGTTATATCTTCCGAAAGTGGAGCCCCCCCCCCGTAGGGGGGCGGAACCCACTGCGTTCACGCATATACTTTACAACACGACTTTCGTTATGTCAAGGTCACTATTCTTTTATACATGTTCGAAAATTACGTGATATACTTCTCAAACTTTATCTGTTAATAACTTTTGAATAAACAACGACCGCCGGCTAAAACCTTCGAAATGTTGATCAGGCTCATGACCTTGACAACATATGTCAACATCACTATCCTGCGGAGGTGGGACCTTAATATGCATAATTACCATGTGTGGGTAGTATAGAGGCGTGTTCGCCTTCGGAAGATGGCGCGAGGAATAGGTAGAGCGTAAAGAGGTGAAGTCAATCACGAGGCTTCTTTTCTAAGGGTAACAATAAAATATATTTACAGTCTCTATGTACAATTTACAATTATCTAGTTTGTGGTGACCCTGAAAAGGGCCGTTTACGGGTTAACGCTGAGAGCGTTCCCGCCAAGTGATACGAGGCTCGGCTTTGGTTATGTGGAGGGAACCGATGTACGGTAGCTCGGGCGAGGGTACGCGTGGAAGAGCTGGTGGAGTCCCTGGGGGCGTATAGCTAGGCTCTTCCCGAGCCGTCTCCGTCTGCGTAGCCGTCTCTTGGGTGGTAATCTCCCAGTCACTGTCGGACTGAGTAGCGCTGTCCGCTAATTCCCGTGAGGGGCATTGAGTGCCGCGATGGATGCGTATAGCCGGCTGCGACTGTGTCCAATTGTCTCGATGGTGGAGTGGAGAGGCCGCTAGCGGTGAAAGTAGAGACGGCGGCAGGCCCCACAGCGTCGATGGTGACGTGTACCGCCGTACCCGGATGTCCCACTGGCTCAGGAAGAAGCGTGGAGGTCGGGTGAATTCCACGGGCGCCAGCTCTATCGGGTGTAGCTTCCACTTCCTGTAGCTTGTGCACGTTCGGTCGCCTGTAAGTCCTGTTGTCTTTTCTCCCTCACAGAAGGGCTGCCGACTAGTCCCGGGTGAAGTGGGAGACAGCTGTGGTCGAGGAAGACTCAGGTCCTGTGGTAATACAGGAGGCAGCGTAGGCTGTCGCTATACAAAAGAATTCGTAAGCTCGGACTGACTCTCGGGCAGGAGGTCCTTTCCTCAGTCAGAGCGGGCCGTGAATCAAAATCTTCTCGCCGTGCGCCGTCTTATAAACCCCACTCACTGGATTTCACTTGCTGGCGCCGACTCCCGCTCGTGGCTGCCTCACGGCGAGCCTTCGTGGCTCGCGCGGTGCTCGCGCGCGGGTTTCACGTGCTCCGCGTGTGAGAATTCGTTCGCGCGTCTACCGGGTAGTTCGCGCGTAATTGTGGTGGTTTCTCGAACCGCCACACCATGTTTATACCTCTTCCAGCTTTTTTTCCAGGCGCTATCATATTTTTAATAGAGATTAATGGCGCTATTATATTTTTATACTTGTATCCCTTGTTACTTAATACTGGATTACGCATATCATTGCCACGTCTATGCGCATTTGTCGCCAGTAATATATTTTTGTATTTAATTTTATCATCGTCATTGTATACGTCACCGTCAGGCATTCTCTTGAAAATCAACTCGTAGAGACCTGGTGTTCCCACGTATCTTATTCCACCGATAATTATATTATCATCTTTATCCATATCAAAAATTTTATCACCAAGCATCATTCCTTCGTTGCAAAATTTAACACCGAAAACATAATCCATACTGTTATTTTTATCTTGACTCAAAATAGCTCCCACATATTTTTGCCCTAGTGGGCCCAAGTGTGCGCGCAATGTACTTTGACCCTCGGACGTTTGTAATAGATGTTGAACCGACGTAACAAGCGTTTCAGGCGTGGTTTCGAAAATTTCTTCCATAGATGGGGACGGTCTTTCGTACAATATTTGACTTAATTGTACATCTTTTATCGGAGTAGAAGTAACTACATTCGATAATTGTTTCATTCGCTTACGTTTTGATTGATTTGGAGTAGAAGTTATTAGCGAATCGTTCAATGATATATTTGACCTTGTTCGCTTTGTTCCATACTTTGACTCTCTTTTCAGATGCTTGTCTTCTAGCTTGATACTCGATGGTTCGATTTTCGCTTCATTAGATTCCACATTGATTGTATTTTCGACAAGTTGTTTAAGAGGTTCGATAATTGGTTTAAAGTGCCTCTCCAATGCGACGTCTTCCTCCATTTGACCAGTTATTATAACGATATTTTTTGCGGATTTATTCGCTCGCTTTTACAATCTCTCTCGCAATCTTCTCACGATCGTCACTGTCAATCGTCGTCGTAATGTTGCGCTCGGACGAAAATTTTTAGACGTTGCTCGATCGATGTATCAATAGCGACTAACCACTTTACGGTATTGCAAAATCGTTAAATCCTTTTCGATATTGTCCATTAGTCTGTAAACTGTCTTTATCAATCACTACAAATCCATACTTGTGTTGCCAACATTTCTGACAGAATGCGCGAAAATCGTCGTAAGACATGTCAGTATTTACATGATCGTTGTATACATGTTTCAAGCTTGTACCATCCTGTTTAAATAAAATCAGTAAATTTGCATTGTCCCGTAAGATGCTTGGGTAATTTGGCATACGTTTGACAAAGATAGAAGAATAATCCAATGATTTCAATACTAATGTCAGTTGGACCGACATAGTAAGGTTATAAGTAAGCATCTTCAAAGTCGTTAAATCGGCTTGACCGCTACTTAACAAACAATTTTGACAACATTAAGCTCAACGTCATAACATCTAAAAGCAGCATTTAGTTGGACCAAATGAGCTTAAAATAAAACTTACCGTAATTAAAAGGTCGATCTTTCTTTTGATGATCAATTCGTTTCTTTAATTTCCTAATTTTTTTCCTCAATTCAATCTCCTTGTCTTCATCATTAATTGAATGATATTTCCTTTTATGCGACATAATTATATCCAAATTCTTTTTTTTTTTTTGCTGATAAAATTTTACCGTGTGACGTTTCGGCACAAAAAGAAGAATGAAAAAAATTGGATGAAAAAGTTAAAGCTACAAAAACTCTTGAATATTCAAGCAAGAGTTTAAAGCCTAATACAAACCAAAATACGAATCATTCAAAAAACTCGAGACGCCCGCGTCGTCAATCGTTCAAACCGACGCGCAACTCGGCGTCGGGCGGGCGGAAGCCTTTTCAAGCTTATCTGAAGCAGAAGCATCCCAGCCGTCAACCCGAATCTCAACAGAAAGAAAATCAATCATCATCGAAGAAGCAGAAGTAACAGCTGTAAGTGGATTAGCAGGTAGACTCAAGCATTTTCTCACTGGTTGAATATCACTTCTGATAAACTAATTTTGAGCTGGGTTAGTGGATACAAAACTCTTTTTGTATCAAAGGTTGTTCAACCTGTTCCACCTGTAAAATCTGAATGGTCTTTACAGGAAAGTACTGCCATTATTGTTTTGTTAAATGATTTACTTAAAAAAGCTATTTGTCAAGTAAATCCTTGTAAAGGACAATTTGTTTCTAAAATCTTCTTAATTCCAAAACCAGATGGTTCTTTTCGTTTAATTTTAAATTTGAAAAAACTTAATGAATTCATTGATACAGAACATTTTAAGTTAGAAGATGATAAAATTGTTAGACGTTTATTAACTCCTAATTGTTATATGGCATCAATTGACCTTCAGGATGCCTATTATGTCATTCCTATTAGATATTCAGATCGTAAATTCTTAAGGTTTAGTTTTCAAGGAAAATTATTTGAGTTTACTTGTTTACCTTTCGGATTAAATACGGCTCCTTATACATTTACTAAACTCTTGAAACCAGTCATTTCTTATTTAAGAAATTTGGGATATACATCAGTCATTTATCTGGATGATGTTTTACTTATTGAAAGTTCTGAAATCAAATGTCATGAAAGTGTTCAGATTACTGTTAATTTATTCAAAAAATTAGGTTTTTTAGTTAATGAACGAAAAAGTCACAAAATTCCTTCGACTAGATGCAAATTCCTTGGAAATATTTATGACTCGGAAAAAATGATGGTTGAACTTCCTTTAGAAAAACAAGAAAAAATTAAATCAAAAATTAATATTTTCAAAGTCATGAAAGACTGTAAGATAAGAGATTTTGCGTCTTTTGTTGGAACCTTGAAATCTTGTTGTCCAACTTTAAAGTACGGGAGAGTTCATATGAGGTCATTTGAGCGTGAGCGATTTTTAGCTCTCGAGTGTAATAATAATAATTTTGAGGCTTATATGTTGTTATCACCTGAATTAAAAGAAGATTTTAAATGGTGGAACAAACATATTTTTCAGGCAAAAAATGTTATTAAGACTTTTGATCCTTCAATTGAAATTTTTTCGGATGCATCTTTGTCAGGTTGGGGAGCATATTGTGATGAGCATAAAGTTAATGGTTTCTGGAGTCAAAATGAAAGAGATCATCATATAAATTATTTGGAATTATTGGCTGTATGGTTTGGTTTAAAATGTTTTGCTAAAGAACTGAGAGATTGTGATGTCTTATTGAGAATAGACAACACCACTGCCATTGCATATATTAATAAAAAAGGTGGAGTTAAATTTCCGAAATTAGCAGAAATTGCTAAAGATATCTGGCAGTGGTGCGAAGAGAGAAATTTATGGATTTTCGCTAGTACCATAGCTTCTTTGGATAATATTGAGGCAGATTTTGAATATCGGAGGCTGGAACCTGAAACTGAATATGCTCTAGCACAATTCGCTTTCTGCAAAATAATTTCAAAATTTGGAAATTCAGATATTGATCTTTTTGCCACTAGAACAAACACGAAATGTAAAAAATATATTTCGTGGAAGAAAGACCCTGGTTCAATTGGAATTGATGCCTTCACTATCAGCTGGAAAAAATATTATTTCTATGCCTTTCCGCCCTTCTCAATTATTTTGCGTACTCTTGAAAAAATTAGGTTCGAAAAAAGTAGGGGAATTTTAGTTGTTCCACTCTGGCCAGCTCAAGCTTGGTTTTCAGTATATATGTCAATGCTTGAATCATCACCAATTTATTTTAAACCTGATATTAATTTATTACAATCTTTAAACAGAGAACCTCATCCCCTTTGGTTAAGAATTACCCTGGTTGCAGGAATTATTTCAGGGAAGCTCTCAATCTAAACGAAACTCCAGCAGAATCTATAGATATTATCATATCATCTCTTAGTGAATCATCCTTAAGACAGTATGATATAGGTTTAAAGAAGTGGTGGAATTTCTGCGCCGATAATCTGTCTAATCCTTATAAAATTTCAGTTCCTTTGGTTTTAAAATTTTTAACTTTTTAATATAAAAAGGGTGCTTCGTACGGAACATTGAATTGTTTCCGTTCAGCTATTGGAAAGATTCAAGGTTCCAATCTAGCAGATGATTCCAGAATTAAAAGTTTTTTCAAAGGAGTTTATAGATTAAAACCTCCTAAGGCCAAATACGATTGTACTTGGGACCCTAAAATTTTGGATTATCTAAGTAAATTAAATTCTAATGATGATCTTTCTCTTGATAATTTATCTAAGAAGTTAGTTACTCTATTGGCTCTTGTCACAGGTCATCGTATGCAAACATTGTCTTTGATAGATATAAGAAATATCATGATTAACGATGATAAATTTGAAATTAAAATATCGGATAATATTAAAACTTCTAATCCGAGGAAAGTTCAGCCGAATCTTATACCGTTTTTTAGAAAAAATTCTTCTATTTGTCCAGCAGCTGCGTTATCTTCTTATCTAAAGAAGACAAAAATTCTTCGAAATGAAGAAAATAAACTCTAATACCGAATGCCACAATTTTTAAAGTAAAAATCTTTTGTTATCGACCATCTTGTTTGGCGTGATCTTCATTTGTATTCAAAGTATATTAGCCGTAAAATTTTTTTGGGATTTTCAATATTCATTGAAAAATAGGGAAATTAAAATTTGGGAGGGATTGATCTCTTCGGAAGAGGCGCTTCATACAATTATGATAGAGCTTCACTTACAGGTAAGTTCATTTAATCATACAATTGTATTCCGCGCATCTTCCTCGAGATCATAATGTAGTTGTTTAAAGTTTTTTACGGCAATGATTTCACGCATAAAATATTTTATCAGCAAACTAACCATATAATTTATTTAAACAAAACGTATAACATAAAACCAATTATAACTTAAAATCCATAATAATTCTCTCTTTTTTAAGAGTTTTGATTTAAAATCGCTAATGCAAAAGATTTGTCATTTGTAATAACAGGACGATTATAAAATTTTGCAAAAGTTTGGAATTTTTCAGTCCACCCAGCAGCTTTGAAAATTAAGTCTATGTTAACACCACTACGCTTAGCAGCAGAAGTTGATGCATGTCTTATACTATAAGCACCGAACTTTGAAGTATCTAGACCACTAACATTTAAAATAGACTTAATCCATCGACTTAGAGTTTGACTTCTTACAGCTTTGTGAGATTTTTTTAATCGCAACGAAGAGTTTATTTTCTTCATTTCGAAGAATTTTTGTTTTCTTTAGATAAGAAGATAACGCAGCTGCTGGACAAATAGAAGAATTTTTTCTAAAAAACGGTATTATAAGATTCGGCTGAACTTTCCTCGGATTAGAAGTTTTAATATTATCCGATATTTTAATCTCAAATTTATCATCGTTAATCATGATATTTCTTATATTTATCAAAGACAATGTTTGCATACGATGACCTGTGACAAGAGCCAATCGAGTAACTAACTTCTTAGATAAATTATCAAGAGAAAGATCATCATTAGAATTTAATTTACTTAGATAATCCAAAACTATTTTAGGGTCCCAAGTACAATCGTATTTGGCCTTAGGAGGTTTTAATCTATAAACTCCTTTGAAAAAACTTTTAATTCTGGAATCATCTGCTAGATTGGAACCTTGAATCTTTCCAATAGCTGAACGGAAACAATTCAATGTTCCGTACGAAGCACCCTTTTTATATTGAAAAGTTAAAAATTTTAAAACCAAAGGAACTGAAATTTTATAAGGATTAGACAGATTATCGGCGCAGAAATTCCACCACTTCTTTAAACCTATATCATACTGTCTTAAGGATGATTCACTAAGAGATGATATAATAATATCTATAGATTCTGCTGGAGTTTCGTTTAGATTGAGAGCTTCCCTGATATAATTCCTGCAACCAGGGTAATTCTTGACCAAAGGGGATGAGGTTCTCTGTTTAAAGATTGTAATAAATTAATACCAGGTTTAAAATAAATTGGTGATGATTCAAGCATTGACATATATACTGGAAACCAAGCTTGAGCTGGCCAGAGTGGAACAACTAAAATTCCCCTACTTTTTTCGAACCTAATTTTTTCAAGAGTACACAAAATAATTGAGAAGGGCGGAAAGGCATAGAAATAATATTTTTTCCAGCTGATAGTGAAGGCATCAATTCCAATTGAACCAGAGTCTTTCTTCCACGAAATATTTTTTTTACATTTCGTGTTTGTTCTAGTGGCAAAAAGATCAATATCTGGATTTCCAAATTTTGGAATTATTTTGCAGAAAGCGAATTGTGCTAGAGCATATTCAGTTTCAGGTTCCAGCCTCCGACATTCAAAATCTGCCTCAATATTATCCAAAGAAGCTATGTAACTAGCGAAAATCCATAAATTTCTCTCTTCGCACCACTGCCAGATATCTTTAGCAATTTCTGCTAATTTCGGAAATTTAACTCCACCTTTTTTATTAATATATGCAATGGCAGTGGTGTTGTCTATTCTCAATGAGACATCACAATCTCTAAGTTCTTTAGCAAAACATTTTAAACCAAAACATGCAGCCAATAATTCCAAATAATTTATATGATTATCTCTTTCATTTTGACTCCAGAAACCATTAACTTTATGCTCATCACAATATGCTCCCCAACCTGACAAAGATGCATCCGAAAAAATTTCAATTGAAGGATCAAAAGTCTTAATAACATTTTTTGCCTGAAAAATATGTTTGTTCCACCATTTAAAATCTTCTTTTAATTCAGGTGATAACAACATATTAGCCTCAAAATTATTATTATTACACTCGAGAGCTAAAAATCGCTCACGCTCAAATGACCTCATATGAACTCTCCCGTACTTTAAAGTTGGACAACAAGAATTCAAGGTTCCAACAAAAGACGCAAAATCTCTTATCTTACAGTCTTTCATGACTTTGAAAATATTAATTTTTGATTTAATTTTTTCTTGTTTTTCTAAAGGAAGTTCAACCGTACGTTCAGCAGTCGACGCTCGAGTGTCGACCCATTGCAAAGTGCGCTCTCTTATCGTATCTTGCTTATCGCACGCCACGTCGTCAAAGATAAAAATGGAATTCGGAAGCGCCTCGCTCGGTGGAATAACGTCACTATTATTAGAGAATGTAAAATAACCAATTTCATCGATCGATAATAGCAAATTTTCCAAGTATCGATATTTCGTTTGTTAAAGTGATTCCGAGTATACGTACACATTCTAGAAACGTACACCGTGTGGACTTTCTATCAAACTTATCAACACGTTAGTCTTACCGCAATTCAAAGGACCGCAAAAGATACCGCGTATAGTAGTCGGCAGCATGTTTCCATGCTTGCGTATTTCTTTCTCGGACATTACTCGTGTTTTATCGTCAAAATTTATCACTTTTAATTGTGTAATTCTAAGTGTGCCGAATCAACTTTAAAAGTGCAACAATTAATATTATTAGCTTGGAAACTTGATCGTACTTTACAAATCACGTCTAAACTGGTGACATCAATCCGATTCCTCTTTTTATTCTTCACATCTGTAACAATAGAAAATATTCTCTCTGCTTCGGCATTAGAATGTGAAAGTGACAAAACTGTATATACTAAATTTTCTAAATTTGGCAAATACGGTTCATCATCGAATTTCTTTTTTTCAAAAATATTCTTCCACATGTCATCAATTTCTAAATTAATCAAAAGAGTTTTATCCGCGTCATTAAATACAATAGGCAACATTCTCCATTCATAAGCTAAGGCCGTAATATCGGAAATTTGAAAATGTCTTGCTACATTTCTTAAATCTGGACAGATAAGTCTACTTTCTTCGCGCAAAGCTAAATACATTTGGATCTAAAAATTTAAGTTCGCGAAAAATTTCATCATTATAAGGCAATCGTTGTATCATTTCTTGTAACGCGGTTGTGTAAAAAGATAAACATTTCGATTTTATTTTTGTTACAAATTCCGAAGATTCTGATTGTAAAAACGATTCGCATTCTAGACCAACATATATCGAAGTTAAAGGTAAAAAATTTTGAGAATTAATAACATCTATAGAAATATTTTTTAACGCGTTAGGTAGCAAGAAATTGTATCCCATCTGCTTTATTAAATGCTCACTACTCTCTGCTAATTTATGAATTAAAATTTTTCTACCTTGGAATAAGGCATTAAAATCATTAAAAGAATTCAATGAATATTTAAGAAATAACATATATGCTTTAATTTTATCATCATTTAAAGTATTAAAAATTGTTATTGCCGAGTTATTTTTACTTTCTATAGTTTCTAAGTGAAAGTAATGTTTCAAGACTTCCCAATTATCGAGAAATCTAGTAACACATTTCTGCAAAACAAGCCATCTTGTTCCTGATAATTTTAAGATTTTACGTGGTTCTACTCCAAAAAAATTTTGAAATTCGCACAGTATAACCGATCTTTTTGCACTGCCAGAGAAATATGTTGCAACTGCATGTAAAATATTTTCACAAGAATCCGGCAATTTTGTACAAGCTTTACTCGCAATAAGAGCTGAGGAATGGCATATACATTTTAATACAACAAGGGCCGGTACTTTTTTTTTTCAATCTAGTTACAAAAGAATCTCTAATACCTATCATCACAGAAGCGTTATCACAAGCCATTCCTACAATATTTGTTAATAGTATATTTTTACTTTTGAAACATTCTTCAAATGCAGAATATAATTTATCTGCGGAACAATCTGTGGCATTTAATAGTACTAATTCTAATAATTGTGTAATACATTTTCTATTTTCTAATGATACATATTTTACTAAAATACAAAGCAACTTATCATTGATGATAGTTGTGCTTTCATCTATTGAAATTGAAAATTTTTGATTTTTTAAGTGATTAACAAGTTTATCAGTCTTGCGTTTTCCTAAAACATTTTTTACTAATTATCTACATTTTTTCCTTGACAGTTTCAGATCGTTAACTACATGTGCATCAGAGCAAGTTTCTTTCAATAAAGGGACCATGTGATTTACTATTTGAAAAGCTATGTTATGTTCCGTAAAAAGCAGCTAATTTTATCACGGCTGTTTTAACTTTCTTAACATGGTCCTCATTTTTTAAATTACAGTTCAGCTTAGATAATGAAGCAGATGGTGTGATATTACGGTTATTATTAATATTTTTAACATGCAATTTCGTTTTAGAATGTTTTATTAAATCTGATTTGCCACATAAAAGAATTTTATTACAAGCCGTGCAGAGAGCTTTTTCATTATTTTCATGTGGCGTTAACCAATCTTTAAAAATATCTATACTCAACCAAGAATGCTGGAATACTTTCATTTTTGATTTCCTCCTCGACTCCTTTCGATGTAGATGGTTGTGGATGATCCATCTCCTTTGTTATGCACTACGTTTTTAATACTATTATCACAAACTTTTTAATACTATACACTATAATACGACACACTACACGCGTTATCACTTCATTACTAGAAAGACGCGGGAAAACTACGCGGGAACCCTTATACGCACCTAACGTCCTAGTTACGTGACGTCAGAAATGCGCGGAAAAGCAACGATTAGAAAAGGAGGAAGAACATTAGTATATTCAACATAATTCTCCACGCGAGGTCTATTATGTATTTTATCTCTTCTTTCATTTAAATATAAATTTATAATTTCTACAAAATTTCTTGTTTCGTCCTCTTCACTATCGCTACTTAAAGATGTATTTATTATAAATTCTAAATCACTATCATCGCTTTCGCAATAAAATTCCAAACATTGCAACAATATACTTTTCTTTATTCTCCATTTCAACGATAAATAAGATGAATATTAAACATATAATAAGATTTGAAAACTTCCAAGCATATTGTAAAAAACAAATATTATAGAATTTTAGGTTATACAGCACGTGAGTAAGCTTACAATTGGTCCGAAACAAAAGTACTTATAGCGTGATATTTGAATCGGACCGGCCATGAGCGCCTTAAACGTCGTGAGCGCTGTAAGCTTGTTTCGGACCGCAGCCCTAGATATATCTGTGGTAACGCGTGACGTATAGCTGTGACGTCAGTTTACGCATGCGCACGGAGATTCCCACATGGGAAAAAATCCCACGGCAACGCATCACTGCTTGGGCGTTGATCCTCGAAGAAACCAGCGGCGACCTGAAAAAGAAAGAAAAGGATTAGCAGTGAAGGAGGGTTTTTGTCCAACTGCCAAGCAGCAGACATAATTGCGTCAGCCTGACGCGCACAAACCAGTCCAGCGTCCATCTTGACGAGGCGACGGACGACGAACATCTTTGTTCGTTGGAGGTAAAACGAACTGACGACCGTAATTAAAGGTAGGAAAACCTGCATTCTGTGTGAGTTTCTCCATCTCGTGTATTGTTGTCCGGTCACAGTAATATTGTCGCGATATCGGGAAAATAACCGACGTCTTACGAACTTGCTAAGGATATACGAAGTCTGATCGAGATATTGTTTCCGTGGGCGTGTAATCTGGTAAAGAGATTTATAAATCAACAATTACAAAAATTGGCGACCGTGACAGGATGTTGCTAAATAAAATGTTGCGTGTTATAATAAAGTCAAACGCGGGCTAGAGCGCGGATTAGTGCCGATAGTTCGAGAAAAACGTTTGCTAGTAGCGTAGTAACGCGGCGACGAAGACGATCGGAAGTGCCGTTTTTAAGAAATAGATAATCGCTAGTGATAAATCCATATATGTCGGACAAACGCGAGAACGATTCGGTAACGGGGGACGCGAGTGAACCCGAATCTGAAAAACCGAAAATGATAAGATATCCGGTAAAATCCCGAGATAAGATAAATACCCGTTCAAAGGTAAAATTGAGCGCGGAAGAAGAGTTAGATAAGCGCGAAGCGGAATATGAAATTCTCAAAGCGCAGAATGAAAAGTTCCGAAGGCGTATAGAGGAACTGGAACGTAAACGCGAAAGCGAGTTTGAAGCCGAAATCTCTGCGTGAAATATGTCGACGGGTTAAAGCGTTAGAGGCGCGCGATGACGAATCTCCACGCAAAAATAGACACGACGAAAAAGAGGCGACTCGCGGAAAAATGTCTTATGCCAGGGAGGAGCCGACCCGAGATTAAAGTGGGTGGAAATACCGTCGCGAACGCGAGATTGCCAAAGGGTGGTTGGCTTAAAAATCCATTCGAAGAACTTAGATATTCGGGGAGGAACGATCCGCAGAACCCGGTTAAGTTTATAAAAAGATTTGAAAGAATTGCCGCGTACGAAGAAGTTGGGTACGTAGAGCAATTATATTATTTTGGAAGTTGCCTGAGAGGCACAGCATCAAATTGGTTTGATATTAGAGAACCGGAAAATAATAACGAAGGGATTTACGCGTTTAAAGAATATTTCTAGGGCGAGGAACAGCAAGCGCGATTCCGCGAAGAAATTTACACGGGATTTTATAGACACGACAATAATACGTCAATGTCCGAATACGCACTAAATTTGTCTAAACAAGCCAAGTATCTGGAACCACCCATGTCAGAACACGAGATCATTAGGTGCGTGAAAAGACATTTTGGCACAAATATAGCGCGTGAAATTCGACCGACAACTGTAAAATCAATAGAAGAACTCGTAACGTTGCTCGATGAAATCGAGTATGAGCAAAAAAGAGCGAGAAAATCGTATCAAGAGACACGGTAGTGTCTCCCGCCAAGTCACGCGCAGCAACAGCGAGGCACCCCGGGTATCTATACGCGAGTCGGCTAGTTGAGATACCTTAGATTTATTGGACCTCAATAACGGCTGAACTGATCGTATTTTTAATAGGCTTAATCGATACCTTGGGTTTAAATTATATAATAAAAGTGTCTTTATCTTTTTTCTACATGTATCGTGAACGGAGGTATATGAATGCAAAGTCTCAATGTGAAAATTTTCTTTTAAGAAACGTCCACGTCGTCATCACTCACGCAAGTCCCCAATGCGCATGCGCGAATCTTGTACGGTTGGAGCCTTTGACATAAGATATCGCTAGCGGCACTTCGTGATGTTACTGCTCGTATCTATACCTGCTTTTGACAGGTATAGGTTAAATTTGCAATGCAAAAGTGCAGTGTTATATAGCGTACGCTTTCATTTATAAAAAAGAAAAACTGCAAAATTCTTCGTGATACTTGTGAATAGTTGGATCAGGTATAAAATACACACATTCATATCTGATAATAAACATATATAGAATAGAATATAAATATCCTGTCATAAATGTGTAGAATATTTTCTTATCTTATTTATAGAGACAAATAAAATATCGCAAAAATAATTTATGCTATATGTAAAAACAAAACATAACATCGCATTACATATAAAAATATTCTATATTTATGATAAGAAAAAGATATATGTATTTTATAATATGTTTATTATAAGATATGTGTGTGTTTGTATTCTATACCTGATTCAACTATTCAAGTATCATGAAGAATTTTGCAGCTTCACCTTTTTATAAATGAAAGAGTGCTACGTTATATAATGTTGCACTCTGGAAAATTTAACTTATACCTGTCAAAAGCCACTATGGATAACTGCGAGCAGTTATCGATATAGAAATATAGACATACACATCAGTTAATATAGACATACACATCAAGAATATATATTTGAGTGCATTTGTCAAAGGAGTGTCATATAGTTTGTCAGAGAGTGTCCCGTTTGACCACGTTGATATTGACCACGGTCCCGAGTGACCACGTTGAGATTGACCACGTTGCGATTGACCACGTTGATATTGACCACGGTCCCGATTGACCACAGTCCCGATCGACCACGTTGATATTTACCACGGTTCTGATTGACCACGGTCCCGATTGACCACGGTTCAAATTGACCACGGACCCGATTGACCACGTTGATATTGACCTCGGTCCCGATTGACCACGTTGATATTGACCACGTTAATATTGACCACGTTGATATTGACCACGGTCCCGATTGACCACGTTGATATTGACCACGGTCCCGATTGACCACGTTGATATTGACCACGGTCCCGATTGACCACAGTCCCGATTGACCACATTGATATTTACCACGGTTCCGATTGACCACGGACCCGATTGACCACGGTTCAAATTGACCACGGATCTGATTGACCACGTTGATATTGACCACGGTCCCGATTGACCACGTTGATATTGACCACGTTAATATTGACCACGTTAATACTGACCACGTTAATATTGACTACGGTCCCGATTGACCACGGTCCCGATTGACCACGGTCCCGAATGACCATGTTGAGATTGACCACGTTGATATTGACCACGGTCCCGATTGACCACGTTAATATTGCACGGTCCCGATTGACCACGGTCCCGATTGACCACGGTCCCGAATGACCATGTTGAGATTGACCACGTTGATATTGACCACGGTCCCGATTGACCACGTTAATATTGACCACGGTCCCGATTGACCACGGATCAATACATGTCGTTACTGGGCATGTACTTTGCAAGTTGTAAAGCGAGGTCCATTGTGGCCGACTGGCGGTGGGGGTGCGGGAGGGGGGGGGGGCGAAGGCCCCCCTTGAACCTCCCCGCATGTGTGTGTGTGTATGTTACATGGTTTTTCAATCGGGATCGTTGTCAATATAAACATGATTAATCGAGACTGTGGTCAATATTAACGTGGTCAATATCAACATGATCAATCGGGACCGTGGTCAATATCAACGTGGTCAATATCAACGTGGTCAATCGCAACGTGGTCAATCTCAACGTGGTCAATTGAGACCGTGGTCAATATTAACGTGGTCAAACGGGTGCCACTCGTATACGACTATCTAACAGACGTAACGCTCCAAGCGGTATATAAGGAACGTAGCGATAGATTACGAATGTTAAAAAGGTTATGCGAGAAGCAGTCAAAAGAACCAAGGCCGACGCGAAGAGAGATTGAAGAATTACTCAAAATCGAAAAGCAGAGGACATCCGATATCACTCAAGCAATATTTGTAAAGTTGCAGAGTGAGAAAATGAACAAGACGATTTATGATGAGGTTATATTACCAAACGAAAATGGTGTTCCAGAATACGAAGTAACCTCTATGATCTCAATAAAGAAGCTTAAGGGGATCCCAAAGGGTCTGTTTTACCGATAAAAACTTTATTTTGCAAAATCTTTTTGTTGATTATAGATATCAAAAAATCCTTTTCCACAATTAAAGTATACATAATAACGGAGGGCGGAGTTTAACATTTCATATGAAAAGTGGAAAAAAATGATAAAATTACAGTTTAGTTATCGGCCTGTGCCGTCAACATTTACTTAATATAAAAGATTTGTAATCTGCACGTGCCTAATCAGTAAACCCCGCACTCGGCATTTCATCAAAGAGTATAAGTGAGCTTAGAGAAGTGAGTTTAGAAGCTTTATAAAAAAGATTCTGCAAAATAAAATTTTTGTGCATATATGTGTGTGCGAGATGGAGGCTCAAGAGTAAAACAGAGCAGTCGATTAGTTGCGTGATGTCGCGATAGACAGAGCTGCAATCGTACATGACAAAC
>CAJQTV010001772.1:0-19051 GCA_907163055.1 Formica aquilonia x Formica polyctena | reverse complement strand
CGCTTTCAGTGTATTCTGCCTGGATCAGTTTAAATGTCTTTTGATTTTTCATGATTTCAAATTCTACGAAGGTCGTGACTTCTCGTATTACTATTATTTTGAACTTCTGCTTTAATTTCTTTATTATTTGGTTTCTTGATGTTTTCTTTCAATTATGATTCCGTCGTCAACGTGATTGAAAGCCTTTTACTTCCAAGAAATTCGAGAATCTAATATTCCATCAAAGAGAAATTTGTTTAAGCCCGTAGAGTGCCTTATTCGGCTTAAACACTTTGTTTTCTCCCTCTGGAATATATATATATATATATATACAGGGTGGTCAATTTTAAAAGAGCCAGTCAAATATCTCGAAAAATATGGAAGATACGGAAAAACGTTTCAGACAAAAGTTGTTTGATTCGAAGGGGGACATAAGATGGTGTCATTGGTTTGACCTTGGATGGCATCGTTAAGGTCAAGTCAAGGACACCTTTAATTTCTTAAATGGAATCCCCTATTTTTTATTCTTATAGCTTATGTCGAGAGCTTTCCAAAACACTATAATAAAGTATTTTTTCCTTAAGTACTTTTTGAATTATTTTATATTTTAATCTGACATATTTTGATATAAAAAATAAAATATCTCGTAAAATATTTAGTTTTCGATAATCTTACCGTAATACTTTTATGTACAGAATAATGAGACAAATCAATTAGTGTAAAAAAAACAAATAATTGTTTAAAAAAATACATTATAAATAATTACGTACTTTTTCTTAAAAAAAATTATTTTTTTTTACTAATTGATTTGTCTCATTATTCTGTACATAAAAGTATTACGGTAAGATTATCGAGAACTAAATATTTTACAAGATATTTTATTTTTTATATCAAAATATGTCAGATTAGAATATAAAATAACTCAAAAAGTACTTAATGAAAAAATACCTTATTATAGTGTTTTGGAAAGGTCTCGACATAAGCTATAAGAATATGCAATAAAAAATAGGGGATTCCATTTAAGAAATTAAAAGTGACCTTCATGTGACCTTCAAATGACTATCCAAGGTCACATCAATGGCACCATCTTACGTCCCCCTTCGAACCAAACAACTTTTGTCTGAAACGTTTTTCCGTATCTTCCATATTTTTCGAGATATTTGACTGGCTCTTTTAAAATGGACCACCCTGTATATATATTTATATATTTATATATTTATATATTTTATTTCTGACAAATTTCTTCAACATATAGATAAACACTGTCAAAATATGTATGACAATTATATCTTTGACAGCCGCCAACGACACGAGTATTACTGATGTGAACTTGCGCGATATAACAGTCAATCAAAAGGCACAATTTACCTCGTCGCGTCGTTCCGCAGTGGCTTCCTCCCTGCAATGATATGCTCGGTCACTATATTTCTATGTCTATGGTTGTTCGCGACCGAGCATACCGACTTGGTCATAGAGATGTTGATCGATTAATCGAAACGTACGATTTTTTTGTCGATTAATCGATTATTAACTGCTGATGTTTTTTAGATCCGATATATCGATATTCGGTTTTTTTTGTGAATATCGATGAGCATTTAGCCCATGGCTGCGTTCCGTTTCATGCATGATGCGCATAGAAGCGTAGAAATTCGTTCCGTTTCCCTTTATGCGCACTCGATGCATGCATGGTCCAACCACAGATTAATAGACAGATAGCCAAAGGCCCGAATGAAGGCGAGACCAGCATTTCTCACTGGTTTCAGCGCCATACCGTAGTAGTGGTTAAAGTAGTAATTAGGTTCTCAAGGTAAAGTCGCGTCGTTAATACGACGGTAATAAATTGACTATTTAATCAAAAACATTAAAAATTATTTACATTAAAATTTCTGTCTTTCTTCAATATCCACGTGTAAGTGGAAAGCAACGAGGAATATGAGTTTTATGTTTTAGAAAAGTTTGGGAAACTGCTTTTTTAATAATTAATTATTTTATTTATAATTTAATAATAAACAAATATAATATAATTATGCAATATAATTATGCAGAAAAAAACATGATTTGAAATATTTATCGTGCAAAATCTGTTCCATAATCAAATATTAATTTTTATTTTATATATTATTTTTTAAAGTTTATTTTACACAAAAAAGTAAAAATTAATATCTAATTATATACAAGGTGTCCGGTAAAGATTGTGCCAACGCTCGTGAGCGGGTAGAGCACAGTAATCTGAACAGAAAAGTCCTGTAACATTTTTTTATATAACGCATAACAAAGAAATTATTATTGAGTAAAGTCTGGCCAATCAGCGCCAACCTTTAGCCGGGCGCACGTCAGTGAGCCCCGTGCTGTGAAGTGTGCGCCGCCGCATACTATCAGGCGGGCGACTCACCGACGTGCGTCCAGCTAAAAATCGGCGCTAATTGACCAGATTTTACTCAATAATAACTCCTTTATTAAGCGTTATATAAAAAAATGTTACAGGACTTTTCTGTTCAGTTTACTGTGCTCTAGCCGCTCACGAGCGTTGGCACAATCTTTACCGGACACCCTGTATATATACAGGGTGCGGCATTTATAGTGACGCGGGCATATTTTTCGGAAACGAAGTAAGATATCAAAAAATGTTTCAGACAAAAGTTGCATGGTTTCGAAGGGGCCACATGCTAAAAATATGGATTTGACCTTAAGTGGTCTTTTCAAGGTGAGGTCAATGTGGTCGATGTTTTCTTAAATGGAACTCCCCATTTTTTATTACATATTCTTGTAGCTTAACTCGAGAGCTTTCCAAAACACTATAATAAAGTATTTTTTTATTAAGTACTTTTTAGTTATTTTATATTTTAATCTGACATAATTTGATATAAAAAATAAAATATCTCGTAAAATATTTAGTTTTCGATAATCTTACCGTAATACTTTTATGTACAGAATAATGAGACAAATCAATTAGTGTAAAGAAAAAAACAAATAATTGTTTTAAAAAATACATTGTAAATATTTACATACTTTTTATTAAAAACAATTATTTTTTTTACTAATTGATTTGTCTCATTATTCTGTATATAAAAGTATTACGGTAAGATTATCGAAAACTAAATATTTTACGAGATATTTTATTTTTTATATCAAAATATGTCAGATTAAAATATAAAATAACTCAAAAAGTACTTAATGAAAAAATACTTTATTATAGTGTTTTGGAAAGCTCTCGAGGTAAGCTACAAGAATATGTAATAAAAAATGGAGAGTTCCATTTAAGAAAACATCGACCACATTGACCTCACCTTGAAAAGACCACTTAAGGTCAAATCCATATTTTTATCATGTGGCCCCTTCGAAACCATGCAACTTTTGTCTGAAACATTTTTTGATATCTCACTTCGTTTCCGAAAAATATGCCCGCGTCACTATAAATGCCGCACCCTGTATATATATATATATATACAGGGTGTTAGAAAAGTCTGGAAACGGTCAAATATCTCGTAAACAATACATTTTAGAAAAACATGTTTCAGACAAAAGTTGTATGGTTTCGAGGGGGACATAAGGTGGTGTCATTAATTTGACCTTGAATAGTTGCTTGAAGGTCAGGTGAAGGTCACCTTTAATTTTTTAAATGGAACTGTTTACTTTTTATTGCATATTCTTGTAGTTTATCTCGAGAGCTTTTCAAAACACTATAATAAAGTATTTTTTCATTAAGTACTTTTTGAGTTATTTTATATTTTAATCTGACATATTTTGATATAAAAATTAAAATATCTCGTAAAATATTTAGTTTTCGATAATCTTACCGTAATACTTTTATGTTCAGAATAATGAGACAAATCAATTAGTGTAAAGAGAAAAACAAACAATTGTTTAAAAAAATACATTGTAAATAATTACATACTTTTTCTTAAAAACAATTATTTTTTTATACTAATTGATTTGTCCCATTATTCTGAACATAAAAGTATTACGGTAAGATTATCGAAAACTAAATATTTTACGAGATATTTTAATTTTTATATCAAAATATGTCAGATTAAAATATAAAATAACTCAAAAAGTACTTAATGAAAAAATACTTTATTATAGTGTTTTGAAAAGCTCTCGAAATAAGCTACAAGAATATGCAATAAAAAGTAGGCAGTTCTATTTAAAAAATTGAAGGTGGCCTTCACGTGACCTTCAAGCAACTATTCAAGGTCAAATTAATGACACCACCTTATGTCCCCCTTGAAACCATACAACTTTTGCCTGAAACATTTTTCTCTAAAATGCATTGTTTACATTGTTCTATGAGATATTTGACCGTTTCCAGACTTTCCTAACACCCTGTATATATAATAAGGAACAGATTTTGCATATACCATAAATCTTTGTGGACATGCAAATATCTTTCAAATCATGTTCTTTTTTCTTTTTTAACACTAATATGTTGAACGTTTTCTAAAGATCCTAAATGTCAACGCAACTCAAATATGTATATACTTAATCGCTAAAATCTTTCATTATTTTAAAATTTCACAATTTATTAGCGAATGAATATTAGTAGTTGTGAACGTTCGGAAACATAATAGCTCGAATTCCTATAGACTTCGAAGTAAGATTTGTAGTAGATCTATACGAGATTATCTATTTTCAATGCATAATTATATTATATTTGTTTATTATTAAATTGTAAATAATTAATAATAATTAATTATTAAAATAAATAATTATTAAAAAAGCAGTTTTTCTAAAACATTTGTAAAATATATTTTTTTAAACTGTCATATCCGTTGCATATTATGTATGTATATATATATATATATATATATATATATCTATATATATATATATATATATATATATATGTGTGATTTCTAGTTGTTAACGACAAATATTAATTTATTGATAGGACCAATCGAGACATTCGGGTTAAACTTACACTGATTTTAATATATATACAGGATGTCCGACAAGTAAGTGACCAAACGAAAGGTTGAGGTAGATTGGGTCAAACTGAGTCGAAAAATCCTGAACCATTTTTTTTATAACGTTTAATAAAAGAGTTATTATTGATTAAGTCTATCCAATCAACGCCGATCTTTAGCCGTGCGCCTAGTAGTGTGCGTGGGCGCTCCGTCGCTATGGCGACTCACACTATCAGGCGAACGGCTCACTGACGTGCGTCCGGCTAAAAGTCGACGCTGATGGGCCAGACTTTACTTAATAATAACTCCTTTATTAAGCGTTATATAAAAAAATGGTACAGGACTTCTCTTTTCAGTTTGACCCAATCTACCTCCACCTTTCATTTGGTCACTTATTTGTCGGACACCTTGTATATATAAATTAATAACTTTATTATATAAGATTAAGATGTACTATACAAAAGTTTCACGAGACATGTCGTCGGGCAAATCGATATCGACTCACTGTCGCTCGCTTTGATTTCGTACATTTCGCACATTCTCCCACGCGCTCTCACATCCTTGCACATGCACATATTTTCGTGTATCACGCACTCACCTCGTACACGCACGCATACAGCCCGTGGAGACGTGTCTGCTATTTTTCGCATCCTATATATATATATGTGTGTGGGGGGGGGGGGGGGTTGTGGGTGTATTTGATATGGCATAGTATTAAAAAAGTGTCGCATTTTCTCAGCGCCATTCGATAGAGAATGAAAATCTATAAGGAATAATATCTAATATTATTTTTCGATGCGATGAATAATTTCGTCACAATTCATTATTGTAATTAGTCAATCAGCGCGGAGATATATGATGCAATCAGCCACAAATAATTATAAGCATTGAAAGCATTTCCAAATTTTTAATAATAGAGAGCCATACTCTTCATCGCTGATTTTATTTTGTAGCTGTGCACTGATTGACCGATTACAATAATAAATAGAGGCGAAACTATTTATCGCATTGAAAAATATAGTATTAAACACTTTTTCTTAGATTATTGTTTTCTATCGAATGGTGCTGAGCAAATGCGACACTTTTTTAATAACATCTTGTATATATATATATATATATATATATATATATATATATATATATATGTGTGTGTGTGTGTGTGTGTGTAATTTCTTTTATATGTGTAAATATATCACTTAAAAATAATAAAAATAATAATACTTTTATTGTTTAATAATATATTTATCTCTCTTTTACAAATTTTCATAGTTTCTCATCGGCCGCTTATCGGCAACAAAAGCTTATAGCGAATGAGATGAGCATTGAGAGTTAGCAAAACGAATATATGAATGCAAGTAAAACAATATAGGAATGAGACAATCACAGAAGCAAGCAAGAGGAAAATAGCAACATCCAAAGAAGACTCGAAGATCGAGCCTTTGCCGCCCTTTTTCTTACTTGCTCTTATTTATGCCTCGCTCTCGCTTCTGATAGTAAGACAATAATAAGAATGAGCGAGACAATCACAGGAGTGAGCGAAAGAGGAATAGCAGCATTCATAAAAGCTCGATCTTGATCCTCGAATCTTCTTTGCACGTTGCTATTCTCCTCTCGCTCACTCTTGTCATTGTCTCGCTCACTCTTATCATTATCTCAGGTAGTACAGTAACTTTAGACAAAAATCGAGCAAAAGCTTGGAAAAAATGTTAGCCAGCTAAATTTTGGCACAGACCTTCGTTTTTGCATAAGACTGAAGGGGAAAAAAGTTTACCATTGTACAGTGGCCGCTAAGAAAAATAATTAAACAAATAGGGCTTACATTCCGTTTTTCTGCAAATATCTCGTTAAATATCAATTTTACAAAAAAAACACAGGAGTAGAAAATTAAAGAGTGAACAATTTTGCACAAGAAATATTCTATAAGTTTTTTTCGAACGAGCAATACTTTTCATGTAAGAATTTATGCAAGATATACGATTTTCGGTGAATTTACGGAGCGCGCCGACAGACGTTACGTGGATTGAAGCGTCACACGCGCGCACAAAAAGTGTCATAACTTTTGAATGAATCATCGTACAGAAATGATCAAAGAATCGTTGAAAAGCTGAAAGTTTGAGCTTTTTAATGCGATCTGTTTCGTTATCGTACGACAATTTTTTAAAATTCTACGATGAATTAAAATTGATGATTTTAAATTAGATCGAAAAAAAATTATGGCAATCACCAGTGATGGAGCAGCAAATATTAAAGCTGCTGTACATAATGTCGTGGGCCTTGAAAGACGTATCTGATGTTTTGCACATTTTTTGTCTCACCTTGTACCTAAAATATTAAAGAATATGCAAGAGATCAACAATATTATTGCTACAGTCAAGAAAATTGTTGTGGTTATCAAAAGAAGTGTTGTGGCTTCAGACGAGTTAAAACGGTTACAAATATTTGATGAGAAGACAGAGGGAACTGCATTGAAATTTATTCTCGATGTTCCGACTCGCTGGAATTCCACTCTCTACATGTTAGACAGATTTCTCGCTTTGGAACAGTACGTTCATGCAATTACTTTGAAATGCAAAAGAACAGACATTCCAGATATGCTAAATCATAGCCAAATTGAAGTCCTACAGGAAGTCGTGTCTCTCATGAAGCCAATTGAATGTGTCATCCAGGAAATCAGCGGCAGCAACTATCCTACTTGCAGTGTTATTATACCAATCATTCACTGTATGACACTATCAATTGAACAAATTAATTCTTCAACAAACGACGGAATTCTTTTCCAGACAAAACTCTTTGCATCGATTCAACAGAAATTTAAAGATGTTGAAAACAATAAGATTATCTCAATTCTTGCAATACTTGATCCGCGCGATTCAAATGAATATATTTTCAAAATGTCCGTGCAGCAGCTGCTGCTGTGGAACGAATCAATAGAGAAATAAAATCGATTATTAGTGTGAAAAAAATTGAGGAAAAACGATCAGTTCAACGAAGTCCTGAGGGAATTAGTCAATATAGTCTTTGGAAGGTTCATGACGATTTGGTGGCAAAGTGTACTGATGAAAGTACGAACGATGAACATCTTACCCATGAATTAAGACAATATTTAAAACAACCGGTAATTGCTCGACACCATGATCCATTTCAATATTGGAAATCCTTAAAGCACTCATTTCCAACGCTATACGAACTGGCAGTTCGACACATCAGTATTATTAGTACCTCTGTACCAGCAGAAAGGAAATTTTCCGAGGTTGGTGACATCAAGAGCAATGAGAGGAATCAAACAACGGGTGAGCACTTGAATCGACTCTTATTTCTTGGATCTCTTTCAAAAGAAAAATGGAAATTCGGATGAAGAATTTTTCTGCATCTAGACTTTCATTATTCATTGTTCCCAATTTTTTCATTTGACTTGTTACCTTGACTTATTCTTATATTCTTATTATTCTCGGTTTTTTATACTGTGAATATCATATTTGCACATCAGACATTTGTTGATTTTTTTTAACAAAAACACTATGTACTTATTCATTAGAAAGAAATACATGCTGGCATAATTCTTTTTTTCCTTTATCCCGCTCTTTATATTGGTGACCTTGGATCTGCTGTTTAATTTTTTTATTTTAAATTGATGATTTTCTAATTGAATACGAATCAAGCCAGATATGAACTTTATCATAGGCATATTTATTTTGTGCATGGACCTTAATTATACATATTCCCTTCTAAATGTCGGAAAAAATCAACTGCTTTTCTTTGCAGAAAAGCCTTGGACGATATAATGCTTCTTATAATAGGGCTGAATCCATATAGCATGCATATTCAAAAGATGTTCAGAGAATCGGCTCACTGCGACTATCGGGCCGCGCAGGGCCAGTGCGCAGTGATGCAAGTTATGCGTTTTGTGACCGCTGCCAGCGCGTGTGAAAGGAATACGCACACAAGCGTGACCCGTGTACATGTAATGCGCAGAGCGTTCTGCGGAAGATTTCGTCGGTTTAGCCTGTTTTGAAATTCGGTGATCGCGATCGTGTTTACGCGTGTTTTTGCGTTCGATTATCGACACACGTGTTGACGCGTAAGAAAAAGGCCTATTGTTCGCTTCTCTCAGAGAGCTTCTTCCTAAATAAAACTCGAATCTGAAATGGCAAATATTTGCGTCCTCGATGGATCACAGCACATAATAATAAATTTTGGGTTTCGATATTTATGTCACTGTCGTTAAGCAACGGTTAATTGGCGTATTTGAATCTTTGTACTAAAGATCATGGATTCTGACAACGACGTTCCATAGAATGGATATACCGGTTATCGCTGGAGCAGTTACGCGAATAATTAGGAAGGCGTGGACAAGATTCGGAAGGAACTGTTCCGACGTTGCGGTCGCGGTTAATTAAAATAGAAAGATACGCGGAGTTGGAATGGGATCCGCCGGTAATACCCACACCTGAAGACCTACCCGATAAGTTCAACCTAGCGGAAGGGAACCCCGCGCAGTGATGAAAGCTCGTGGAAAATGTCTCACGGACAGAATCTTTTGTGCATGCGTGAATGATGTCACTGCCCTACGTAACCGATCTCGACAGACTTAGGTGTAATATAGGATACTTTTTAAAATCTATATAAATTTTCTATTATTTCGTCTATATAATTTTCGTTAATATTTATATTAATGATATATTAAATATCTGTCATTTCTTTAAGAATAATTTTAGGGAGGAACAAGATAATAAAGAGGAACAAGATAAATTTTAAAAACTAAATTATATATTATTTCTTGCAATATTTCCTCTCTCTTTCCCGTAATGGGATAATAATCGAATTCAAAAAATTCAACACGCAAAATATAACACGCGAAATTCCACAGATCCTTCTCGCGCACTTAAATTTTACGAAAATCTCACGCAAAAGATCGGCGGAACACGAGAAATACAATATTAAACAATATCTTATAAGAAACTGATTAGTACACAATATATATGAAAATTCAATAATACGTGCTCAATAAATACATGCTTTAATATTCTCAATTTAAATTCAAAAAGATATGAAAAGAGGTAGCGAAAATTAATTTTACATAAGTAGAATAAATTATCTCTTAAAGGTTCTCAATAATCAAGGCAGCAATTAAACAAATTATCTGACTAATAAAATTTTTATAATCATTAAGTTAAATCAACGGGATTCTAATAATTTTAGCAAAAGTTCAATATTTTCGAAAATCGATCAAAGAAACGTGATAATAATAATACAAAGAATCAAATAAGCGAAAGAAGTTCAAATATGCGTTAATAACAAAAGCCAAAATATCGTCAATTCATAATAATCGTGCACGCTCAAGAATAACATCATTAAAGCAATCAAACAATCAATAATATCAATAACAAGCGTATATAAGGAATAATAATTCAACATACAAGAAAAACATTCCAAATTTTCAACGTCATATATAATCACAAATCCAATCATTAAATTCAACTCTAAAACTTGTCAATCTCGATCTCTGTGTCTTGTTTATCGTGGGCCCCACGTTCAGAGAACATTGCGAAGATATTGTATTTCTCAAAGATATCTTCGGGATATTCTTTATTACTATACAGATTTTTAGCCAATAGTTCCTAACTAGGAGTTCTGCTTTCTCTTCTATCCTCATTAGTTTGGAATAATGTATCTCTTGAACTAGTTTGTATGAATTTTTTGTGATATCTTCCAACTCATTTTTGTGCTCTTGTTTAAAAGTTTCCGTTGCAACCTAACCATTTTTTATTAATCATTTTTTATTTTTTTATAAATCTTACAATCTTTTTACATTTATTTATGATATGTTTTATACAATCTAAATTTAAATTATCTTGCACAACACTAAATTTAAAGTGTGTGCATAACATGGAAGATGCTTCTTTAAAATTTCATACATTTTAATCATATTTATGACATTATCTGTTACGATGCAAGTAACTTTCATTAATTCCATTCTTTAAAAATGTCCAATAAATCATTGGCTACATTTTGGGCAGTATGATTTTTTGTTAAAGATTTAGTAGTAGATAATATCATAGTTTTTAGTTCGCAATTTGTATCTATAAAGTGACAAGTTACTAATAAGTAAAATTCTGTCGTCATTACGAGGCCCCCTAGCCGAGTACCGCTAGTCTAGAGGTCACAGCACAACGTGGAATGCGCGATCGCGGAAGGGAAGGAGGAGAAGCCGAAAGTTTCATTAAAATAAATCTTAAACACGCACGGCGGTCGTACGTTGTGTTGCGTCGGTCCCGGCCGGTCGTATCCCATACGTGTTTTTAGCACGCTAATCGCAAAGCTGGTCGACCGCAGAGTAGCATTAAATGTGTTACCCCTTGTCTGGGAGTGTCTATTGATTTTTATGGACTGTTTGCGGTGATGCCTACCATATTGAATTTAAAAGGAAATAAATTCAGCCGCGTAGTGGCTGAAGGTCACGAAAAGATGACCATCATACTTTTAAATCAAGGTGTATTATATGGATTGTTAAATGATAAATAAATATTATTGGATATAAATATAGAAGCTTGTCGAAGAGTATAAAATAGTCCACAAACGATCACTTATTTTTTTTTTTTTACTTATATGTAATTATGCGCTTAGCCATTTAAGAGTTTTATTTTGTATGTAACCTTAATTTTAATTTTGTGCGCTGAAGATGGCCCCCAAAAAGGGCCGAAACGTCCGCCTTTCGTGATTAACGTATTTTAATTTTTAATTATTAATTTTAATGTTGTTATCTTTTATATTAAATATTGTTGCGCCCTTAATACCGCGCTTGGCTCGTTATTGCCATTTTATATCCACACTCTTGATTTTAGTCATTTGAGCCTTACATTCATGTTCTTTTTTTTACTTATTTCCATTTTCTAGGGATGATAACAGTAAAAGCGGCTTTATGTATCTTGAACAATAATTGCATTACTTTTTGATACAATCCGAGAAAAAGTAAACTTATATAAGAGATTATATATAATCATATATAACCGTATATAATTACATCCGAAATTTGGCGCGATTGTATATGCATATTTCCGGATATAATTACATATATGATTTTAGCCATATATGATTTTATGCCCATTTTTTTTTCGAAAATGTAAATATTGTCCTTTTTTCGATGCAATAAAAGTATCATAAATATTTTTTCTTGATTTTTGCTTTACTGTTAAATATTTAGATATAGGAATTTTTCTTCAAATAATAATCGCAATATTGAAAAAAAATCAAATTTAATTAGCTATATGCAAAAAAGCGGCATATCAAAACTGACTTCTCATTTTTTGATAGTATTCAATCCGATGCAAACATTAAAAACTTTTCGAGCCTGACAAGCACAAAATGCAACAAAATCGTGCAAGACAAAGAATCAGCAGCCGTAAAATTAAAATTATCTAAACGCAATTTTGCAATATCGTCATTGACAGTTTTTTCGTAATATGCCTTTGTAATGCAAAAAGATTGGGAAAATAAAGCTAGGGAAAGAAGAAAATTGGTTTATCTATTAATCCTTGTAATTTAACACATTGCGTGCCGATAATGTGAATCAACGTCTTTGGTTTTAAAAAGCGTAAGAACCGGTGACGTCGATTGACGTTCATTATCGCATTACTGTTAAACAAACGTGTAATTATTTTAATAAAAACATGTATAGTTTGATATGTTCTAAAAAATGAGCGGAAACTAATCTTTTACTTTTACTAACAACATACGGACCGCAATGTGTTAACAAAGCTTTCTCGATCTGATGATTCACGGCCGATTTGCAGTTGGTGTCTGGCGAACGGTCGTTAACGTCGTGGTAGTGTCGGACGTAACCAGATATCAGCCTGAAGAATCTGATCGAAGAAGAAGCTTGTTTTCTCCGTTATGATCTGTTGCGCTTCAGGATGGAGTTTCAGATGGGCAGAATTTGCATTGTCTTCGCAGAGTTGCCCGCACCATCGGCCAATTCCAGGTAAGGACGTCTTTTCATCAATTGAACACTCGGGCGTACTTTGCAAGTGTTATTGATGATTCACGACCAATTTGCAATTTATGCCTGGCGAATGGTCGTTGACGTCGTAGCAGAGTCGGACGTAATCAGATACCAGCCTGAAGAATCTGATCGAAGAAGAAGCTTGTTTTCTCCGTTATGATCTGTTGCGTTTCAGGATGGAGTTTTAGATGGGCAGGATTCGCATTGTCTTCGCAGAGTTGCCCGCACCATCGGCCAATTCCAGGTAAGAACGTCTTTTCATCAATTGAACACTCGGGCGTTCTTTGCAAGTGTTATTGATGATTCACGACCGATTTGCAATTTATGCCTGGCGAATGGTCGTTGACGTCGTGGCAGAGTCGGACGTAACCAGATGCCGGCCTGAAGGATTCGATCAAAGAAGAAACTTGTTTTCTCCGTTATGATCTGTTGCGCTTCAGGATGGAGTTTCAGATGGGCAGGATTCGCATTGTCTTCGCAGAGTTGCCCGCACCATCGGCCAATTCCAGATAAGGACGTCTTTTCATCAATTAAACACTCGGGCGTTCTTTGTAAGTATTATTGACGATTCACGACCGATTTGCAATTTATGCCTGGCGAATGGTCGTTGACGTCGTGGCAGAGTCGGACGTAACCAGATGCCGACCTGAAGAATTCGATCAAAGAAGAAACTTGCTTTCTCCGTTATAATCTGTTGCGCTTTAGGATGGAGTTTCAGATGGGCAGAATTCGCATTGTCTTCGCAGAGTTGCCCGCACCATCGGCCAATTCCAGGTAAGGACGTCTTTTCATCAATTGAACACTCGGGCGTTTTTTGCAAGTGTTATTGACGATTCACGACCGATTTACAGTTTATGCCTGGCGAATGGTCGTTGACGTCGTGACAGAATCGGACGTAACCAAGTGCCGACCTGAAGAATCCGATCGAAAAAGAAGCTTGTTTTCTCCGTTATGATCTGTTGCGCTTCAGGATGAAGTTTTAGATCGGCAGGATTCGCATTGATTGGTGGACAAAGAAGTTTTTACACTCTTCCTATAGCGCAATGATTATGACAACGAAAATGACGACAATGACAATAAAGACATGAAAAAAGTTTTCACATGGCCGAATTCTTATTTATCATTATCTTAATAATAGTTAAGTTCATATTATCGATGTGCATATTGTGTATGACTGGCGATATAAAATCAATGACAATAATAATTAATTATCAAAAATATGTGATATGAAGTCAATTTTCGAATTTCATTAATTAATTATTATTGTCATTCGCGCGAATGTCATGCAAAGCCATTATTATTTATAGCAAGATAAACGCCATTATATTAAATGAAAAAAATATATATATATAATATTTATCAATTGAAGTTGAAAATAAAATTACATTGTTCCAAAAGAGTATTAAATAGTTTCAAAAGAGAATATAAATTTTATTACTTAAATAATATAAGCAGTACAATACATGCCATAGCTGCTAATATTATATCTCTTTTATTTTCTTCTGCTTATTCTATTTTATATTCTTTTCTCTGATTATGATAACTTCTACGCCAGATGGATCAGATTAAGCTACATTTTACTTGGCAATTGCAACGCTTTCGACCATTATCTGTCTATGTTTAACATTGAATGAACAAAGATAAAATCAATTTACGAACGTTGAAATCTTCAAATAGAATATAGACTTAACAGAACTGCCAAAAGAAACGAATGAACTTAAACTGTTGGTAAATTAGATATATTAATATGCCGATATTGATTACGATAACTTCTGTGCCAGATTAAGCTACGTTTTACTTGGCGATCGCAACGCTTTCGAACATTATCTGTCTATGTTTGACATTCAATAAACAAGGATAAAATCATTTTACGAACGTTGATATCGTCAAATAGAATATAGCTTTAACAGAGCTGCCAAAAAGAACGAATAAACTTAGACTGTTGGTAAATTAAATATATTAATATGCCGGTATTGATTACGATAACTTCTGTGCCAGATTAAGCTACGTTTTACTTGGCGATTGCAACGCTTTCGAACACATTATCTGTCTATGTTTGAAATTCAATGAACAAGGATAAAATCATTTTACGAACGTTGATATCGTCAAATAGAATATAGACTTAACAGAGCTACGAAAAGGAACGAGTGAACTTGGACTGTTGATAAATTAGATATATTAATATGCCGATACTGATTACAATAACTTCTGCGCCAAATGAATCAAATTAGGCTACATTTTACTTGGCGATTGCAACGCTCTCAAACATTATCTGTCTATGTTTAGCATTCAATGAGCAAACATTGCGGTGAATTTCAATGGTTTTGTTTCATCGTTTTCAACGCTTTTATCAAAGACGTTTGACATATTTTTCCTTAACATGATCTCTGATAGTCATAATTTAATTGCATTTTGTGCTAGTAAGATTTCGAATTCGTGCCGTTTATACGATTAAATTACAATTTTTGATGTCCATGGTTACATATTTACGTTCAAAGTGAGACAAAAGAATACAGTCACGTCTCACAATATATGTCCCGTTAAGTATTATCGCGTTACGATTTTTATTGATTTAAAATATTGCGAAAAGTCAATCTCGTTATCGATCATGCAGAAAAATCAGCTTCGTTTAAATAATGATAATACAATGTTAATTAATAATATTATTGAATATTATATTGGTTCTATGGATGTGTTTTGTGTTCATCGCAATGCAAAACATTTTGCATCTAAAAGAATATCTAAATAGAGGAAATTCTTTTCACGATTGCTGTAATTCACGGCGCAATGTATTTGCAACCATTGCCTTGAACTTCCTCAATTTATTCGTAGTTTATTGATGGTCATGTAAAATATTAATGATTTTTTTTCAATGAATTCGTAGTTATAATTAGTTCGTTTTTTCATTTGACATCATTTAACGCTTCCCCGAATTTTAATTAACTTTCAAGATAGATGACCTGCGTCCATATTATTTCAAAAGACAAGGGCAAATTTCTTAATCAAATTAATTACAGCATTATATACTGCACAAAATGAAAAAGTACTTACCTATGGTCAAAATTTTGATTGTGGATTCAAATATGAAGCGAAGATTCATCTTTCTTAATCGAAATATATTTCTTTTTTTTAAAGGAAAATTTAAAATTGTTACATAAATCTTGAAACATATGAATGGAGGAGATTTAATGTATTTGTCAAGACGGATTCAAAGGAGGAATTAGAACATCAACGGCGTTTAGCAAATGAACAATCTGGTCTGGAATGAATTACCGGAATTACCCAATTATTATGTACTTTAAGACCTCAGGTTTAGGATCGGACGTCGATTATTAGTCACTCAAGAGAAAACTAATGAAGTTTGCTACCGTTTTTATATAACAACTACTGATCGGAGAAATTCCAGGATCATAACGTTACAATTACGTCATAAATACAATACGTTAACAATACATAAGAAAAGCACAATGTCAATCAGTCATTCTTCCACTTCATGTGATAGGTTGCAATGCTTGTCTCCGGACTAAAGGGCCATCATTTTGAACCAAAATATTTAATAGTTAAATTGTGATTACTGTAAAGCAATAAAAAGGATAAATCTAAATTATGTCGGGATATTATTCATTTCTATAAGTCTATAACTTAAAGGGAAGTCAATAGCACTCTTGAACGAAGGCGTTTGCGAGCATACCACAGAAGAAAAATTTTTTTGTTTTGTTTTGGAGGCCTGCATTCATATTTCAAGTTTGGCCATATTAATCGGGGGGAGTATTTCTATATTTATCAATACTATTTTTTGGATGTCTGATAATAATCGGCCCACATCCGATTGTTTGTGTTTTTCGAATGGGCATGTTGCTTTTTTTTTTTAAATTTGTATTTTACCAAAGATTATACCGGCTATCCAATATATTAAAGTGTTAATTATCTATTTAAAACATTTAGTAATTATTAGCAATGCAAGCATGTAGATAATAAAGCCCAATTATTTTTGCTTGTGTGGATTTATTATGTGAATTATTATATTTACATTTGAGGCACCCTTGGATAAAAATTACTTTATGGTAATTATGTGCTACCAATTTATAATACTGGGACCTGTTATTTTATTCTGTCTATTATTCTGCTTTCGTAAAAGTTCAGGAAACATGTCCGGACTTGCAGAAGGCCAGACGGTAGAAGGGAGATTTGAAAAAAAAATTTCTAGATTGAATATACTCAACTTTTTGTTAATGATTCTGATCCTAATGGAAAAGCTTAAACAATTTTATTTTGGAATTGAATAAAAAAAAATCAAGATTTAGATTTGTCTTGGCGAGTAAAAACAACGAAATAGTTACAAAATTTAAAATGTCGTTTTCAGGAGCAACAATTTACAACGTATTATGTTATGAGGAAAGATACTTTTGTACATATTGGTGCAATAGAAGCACAAAAAAATTTTTATAATTGGCCAAATTACAAAACGTACGATAAAAATACGAGGAATTAAGTTATAGCTTACAAAGCTAACGACTAGCGACACGCCGCCATCCACAGCACTGAAATTTACCTATCTCGGTTCTTGGACTTGTCTTAGGTCAGAACGGTTCGCCTGTAGCGCAGTCTTGCCGAAAGTTTGTTTACGTACTAGTAAAAGTGAGATGTTACCGAAAAAAAGATTTTTCATAAAAACACATCAAGGGAAATTGAGGAAACAAACGCTTATTGGCTTAGAAAAAGCTAAGATGGGAAGTGTACTCAAAAAGCGAGGATTACCAAAACTTCTTCATAACACATCAAGGAAATTGAGGAACAACGCTTCTCGGCACACAGAGCTAAGATCGCTATGTACGCAAGTTTCCTTCGTTCGGAACGACTTAGTTACGTACCTCTAAGTGAGATATACCGAAAGTTTTCATAACACATCAAGAAAATTGAGGAACAACGCTTCTCGGCATACAGAGCTAAGATCGCTATGTACGCAAGTTTCCTTCGTTCGGAACGACTTAGTTTCGTGCCTGTAAGCGAGATTTGCCGAAAATTTTCATAACACATCAAGGAAATTGAGGAACAACGCTTCTCGGCACACAGAGCTAAGATCGCTATATACGCAAGTTTCCTTCGTTCGGAACGACTTAGTTACGTAACTGTAAGTGAGATATATCGAAAGTTTTCATAACTCCTCAAGGAAATTGAGGAAACATCGCCTCTCGGCTTACCAAGAGCTAAGATGGAAAAGTGTACGGCAAGTTTCCTTTCACGTTCAGCGGAACGACTTAGTTACGTAGCCTGTAAGCGCAGATTTTGCGGAAAATTTCTAGATAACACTCAAGATGAAATCGAAAGTTTTCATAACACAACAAAGAAATTGAGGAACAACGCTTCTCGGCACACAGAGCTAAGATCGCTATGTACGCAAGTTTCCTTCGTTCGGAACGACTTAGTTACGTACCTGTAAGTGAGATATACCGAAAGTTTTCATAACACATCAAGGAAATTGAGGAACAACGCTTCTCGGCATACAGAGCTAAGATTGCTATGTACGCAAGTTTCCTTCGTTCGGAACGACTTAGTTACGTACCTGTAAGTGAGATATACCGAAAGTTTTCATAACACATCAAGAAAATTGAGGAACAACGCTTCTCGGCATACAGAGCTAAGATCGACTAATGTTACGCAAAGTTTCCTTCGTTTGGAACGACTTAGCTGTAAGTGAGATATACCGAAAGTTTTCCTAACACATTAAGAAAATTGAGGAACAACGCTTCTCGGCTTACAAAGCTAAGGTGGAAGTGTACGCAAGTTTCCTTCGTTCGGAACGACTTAGTTACGTGCCTGTAAGTGAAGCCAGATTTGCGACCGAAAAGGGATTCATAACACATCAAGGAAATAGAGGACAAACGCTTCTCGGCTTACACAAGCTAGATGGCAAGTTGTACGCAAAGTTTCCTTCGTTTCGGAAACGACTTTCTTCAGTTTACGTGCCTGTAAGCGAGATTCCCCGAAAATTTTCATAACACATCAAGGAAATTGAGGAACAACGCTTCTCGGCACACAGAGCTAAGATCGCTATGTACGCAAGTTTCCTTCGTTCGGAACGACTTAGTTACGTACCTGTAAGTGAGATATACCGAAAGTTTTTATAACACATCAAGGAAATTGAGGAACAACGCTTTTTCCGGCTTAC
>CAJQTV010001763.1:0-12450 GCA_907163055.1 Formica aquilonia x Formica polyctena | reverse complement strand
TGTTTTCATAACAGATCAAGTAAATTGAGGAACAACGCTTCTCGTAAGCAAGATTTGCCGAAAATTTTCATAAAACAACAAGGAAATTGAGGAACAACGCTTCTCGGCACACAGAGCTAAGATCGCTATGTACGCAAGTTTCCTTCGTTCGGAACGACTTAGTTACGTACCTGTGAGTGAGATATACCGAATGTTATCATAACACATTAAGATAATTGAGGAACAACGCTTCTACGCTTACAAAGCTAAGATGGAAGTGTACGCAAGTTTCCTTCGTTCGGAACGACTTAGTTACGTGCCTGTAAGCGAGATTTGCCGAAAATTTTCATAACACATCAAGGAAATAGAGGAACAACGCTTCTCGGCACACAGAGCTAAGATCGCTATGTACGCAAGTTTCCTTCGTTCGGAACGACTTAGCTACGTGCCTGAAAGCGAGATTTGACGAAAATTTTCATAACACATCAAGGAAATTGAGGAACAACGCTTCTCGGCACACAGAGCTAAGATCGCTATGCACGCAAGTTTCCTTCGTTCGGAACGACTTAGTTACGTATCTGTAAGTGAGATATACCGAAAGTTTTCATAACAGATCAAGTAAATTGAGGTACAACGCTTCTCGGCACACAGAGTTAAGATCGCTATGTTCGCAAGTTTCCTTCGTTCGGAACGACTTAGTTACGTATCTGTAAGTGAGATATACAGAAAGTTTTCATAACAGATCAAGGAAATTGAGGTACAACGCTTCTCGGCACACAGAGCTAAGATCGCTATGTACGCAAGTTTCCTTCGTTCGGAACGACTTAGTTACGTATCTGTAAGTGAGATATACCGAAAGTTTTCATAACAGATCAAGGAAATTGAGGAACAACGCTTCTCGGCTTACAAAGCTAAGATGGAAGTGTACGCAAGTTTCCTTCGTTCGGAACGACTTAGTTACGTGCCTGTAAGCGAGATTTGCCGAAAATTTTCATAACCATCAAGGAAATTGAGGAACAACGCTTCTCGGCACACAGAGCTAAGATCGCTATGTACGCAAGTTTCCTCGTTCGGAACGACTTAGTTACGTGCCTTTAAGCGAGATTTGCCGAAAGTTTTCATAACACATCAAGGAAATTGAGGAACAACGCTTCTCGGCTTACAAAGCTAAGATGGAAGTGTACGCAAGTTTCCTTCGTTCGGAACGACTTAGTTACGTGCCTGTGTCACGTCCCGCGACTAATTTTTCAAAAGTTCTTTCTCTCACTAACTAAAAGAATTCTAAGTCTCTTCTTAATTGATTCGAAAAGTCCGCCCTCGGCGGCCATGACACCTTGCTTCTCCTAGTTTCTAAGCGCGGCGCTATCATAGTAGCGCGTCGTCCCACTACCTCGCGATCCCACTACCTCGCGATCCCACTACCTCGCGATCCCACTACCATGCACCCCCACTTGCGGGCGTCGGCAGCGGCCGAGCCGCCGAAACGAAGGACCTGATACTTTCTGAAAATCCGGTAACCCTCAGTCGCGGGTGATCCCAGGAAGATACTTCCGAAAATAGCGACACAGCCCGGTACCGATCCGAGAACGCGGAATCCTTTTCTTTCGCGCCGCGATAGTACGGGGACGTAACAAAATTGGTGACAGCGGTGGGATACGAGAAAACCGGATATGGTTAATACGCGAAATAATAAACCAGACGAAAGCGCGATGGGTTTAACAAAAGAGGAGATAGAAATATTGCAAACAAAATTATCAGAAAAGGAAACGCGACTTAAAGAGGAAGCCGACCTTTTGAGAAAACAGCGATCCGAACACGAGAAAAATCTACGCGATCTCGAAGAATACCGTAGACGAATAGAGGAGGATTTCAGGAAAGGAAATAACATGAACGAAGGAGGCGCACACGCCCTCGACGACATACACCGCGAAAATGAAGAACTACGCCGCGAAAACGAACGTTTGCACAGAACTTTCAATTCCGCGGGACAACCAAACGCAGCATGTAATACGCAAGCATCATACGACGAATATCGCGCGGATCCCCCTCAGCAACCTAAAGTCTCTTTTAGGGAAGCCACTGAATCTGTACCCCATTATGACGGGTATAATATTACATTAGCACAATTCATACGAGCGTGTCGTCGCGCCAAGGAAATAGTCCCCCCCTCGTCGGAACGTAATCTAACGAAACTTTTGATTAATAAACTCCGCGGACGCGCTTACTACGCAGTAGAGGACGAACCGTGCGAATCCATCACCCAACTAATAGATCTTTTAAATTCGGCATTCGGTTCACCTAAAACCATTGATCAATATCGAGGTGAACTTAGTACCATTTACTTAAAGCCACAAGAACATATATTAGATTATATTAGCCGCGTTAAGGACCTTCGTTCTGCTATACTTGACGCAGAACGCCGCGAAGTCGGATATGTAGGGAAGAAGGTAGAGATAGAAATCGATGGTTTAACAACGAGATCGTTCTGCGACGGATTACCACTCGAATATAGACTCCAAATGAATTGCCATATTCAAGCGTCGCCATTTGAGGCCTTCGCGATGGCCAAGGCTTTAGCAAAAAGACAGGAATTAGATAAGCAACGCTACGGAGCGAGAGAACGCCCTGACTCCGGAAGACGAGACGAGTTATCTCGACGGCCGCATACCTATCCGATATCGCCGAGACCGTATGGTCAAAATTATTCTCGGAACTACAGTACAGATAACGCCCCCCGAGATAACTACACGCGGACATACCAGCCGCGTGACCGAGTCGAGCGACCGCAATATGTTAACCGCGACACCAGGAACGTAGCAGGTAATCTTAATACTAACGCCCCTTCCCCGCGTAATGATCAATCGACTAAGTGGTGCCGGTATTGCAAAAACTCCGGACACACGATAGAAGAATGTCGTAAGAGACAATATAATAACGCGAGAAAAGTCGAATCGGGAAACGCGACGGGCCCCGCGGGACAAACGGGCGTAACTCGCCAAGGGCCCTCACAACAAACGATTCGCCCGGTAAACCCGGTAGAAGCGGCCAGCTGCACGAGTGCAGAATCGCAACCCTAAATCCGCAACATTTCTCTCACGCGCCCACCGTCGCGTTAGCCGCAGACGGTCTATTACAAGAAACGAGTTTCATGGTTGATACGGGCGCGGCTCCAAATTTAATCAAGCTCAGAAGTCTACATCCCAAAGCGAATATCCTCGACACCGATAAATTACTCCTTAGCGGAATAACGGACGGTAAAATCGAGACGCTCGGGTCCATACAAATTCTATACATGGGATACCCCATAGATATGCACGTAGTACGAAATAATTTCCCGATACCTCAGGAAGGGATCTTAGGATCTGATTCCTTCGGGACGCCTCAAAAATCGATTTCAAAAATCAATTCGTACTCTGGAAAGGGATGCGTGTTCCCTTTGCTCAACGCGACACCGTAGTCATTCCCGCCAGATCGCGCGCAACTTTTTATGTGAAAGTTTCCAATCCTCATATCTTAACGGGATACATTCCGCGACTTAGCGTCTGCGAGAATGTTTATCTCGGCGATGCTGTAGTTACGAACCGTAACGGGAGAGCTTATCTCCAAGTCGTAAACGCAAGCGACCTAGATAGAGAACTCGTAGTACCCACTGTCGAGCTGCAAGAGATAGGACAGCTCTACGGGGAGGAAATGGGACACGAGATAAAAGATAGTAAAATATTTATGACTTCCGCAACCTCAAGTATAGAGAGCAAAGAAAGAAAGCAGGCTATTCATAACGTTCTCCGTTTAGAGCATTTAAATAAAGAAGAGTCGGAACACGTTTCACAGTTAATTGAAAAATACCAAGACTTATTTCGGTTGCCTAGTGATAAGTTAGAACACACGAATGTAATAAAGCATAAGATTGTAACCGTCGACGATCAACCAGTAAACACTAAGCAATATAGATTTCCGCCAATCCACAAAGAAGAAATAAATAAGCAGATAAAAGAATTATTAGATAATGATGTGATTAGACCATCCGAGTCTCCTTATAATTCTCCCTTGTGGATTGTGCCCAAAAAACCAGACTCCAAAGGGAATAAAAGGTGGCGAATGGTCATTGACTATCGTATGTTAAACGAAAAAAAGATAGGAGACGCATACCACTCCCGAATAGTACGGATATACTGGATCAATTAGGTATCGCGAAGTACTTTAGCGTTTTCGATCTCGCATCAGGATTCCATCAGATACCGATGCATGAGTCACACGCGAAAAAAAAACAGCTTTTTCTACGCCTCATGGGCATTATGAATTTAGCCGTATGCCATTCGGTCTTAAGAATGCTCCTGCAACGTTTCAGCGACTCATGGATCAGGTTTTGACGGGACTGCAAGGTAGCGAACTCTTCGTTTATCTAGATGATATTGTATTATACGCAAGCTCACTCCAAGAACATGAAATTAAATTTAATAAACTTGCCGGGAGACTAAGACAAGCTAATTTGAAACTTCAACCGGACAAATGTGAATTCCTGAGGAAGGAAGTCGGCTATTTGGGCCATATTATCAGCGATAAAGGAGTAAGGCCGGATCCCGCGAAGATTCGAGCGGTAAAAGAATTTCCGACACCTAAGAACGCGAAAAATATCAAACAATTCCTCGGATTAGCAGGGTACTACCGTAGATTCATTCCTAATTTTTCTAAAATAGCACGTCCCCTAACGGATTTATTGAAAAAGGACGAACATTTCGACTGGCAAAAGGAGCAAGAATTAGCCTTTCTACAACTCCGCGAAACGCTGTGTACAGAACCAATATTGCAATACCCCGATTTTACAAAACCTTTTGTAGTTACCACCGACGCTTCGGGCTACGCGATAGGCGGCATACTAAGCCAGGGACCAGTTGGGAAAGACCTTCCTATCGCTTACGCGTCGCGTTTGTTGAATTCTCCAGAGAAAAATTATTCTACAATTGAAAAGGAACTTTTAGCTATTGTATATTGTGTAAATTATTTCCGCCCCTATTTATACGGACGGAAATTTCAACTAATCACTGATCATAAACCGTTGGTGTGGTTACATTCCGTAAAAGACCCGACTTCCAGATTGGTCCGTTGGCGCTTAAAACTAGCCGAGTATGAGTATGAAGTGATTTATAAAGCAGGAAAGATGAACGTGAACGCGGATGCGCTATCGCGAAATCCGACACACGTCCATGCGCTACCAGAGGAGACACAAAGGACACAAAGGAACGTTGAGACCCGAATGTTCCCTCTCAAGCGTGATAATGTAATAACCAGCTCTAACGAATCTTTATTTAATGCAAGGAATTCTAGACCCAGTAATGAACTTATACCGACCGATGACGGCATAGCAGATAGCGATACGGAACTACCATTAACGCCAAGCGACATTAACGAAACTCTGAGCGATAGCGAGACCGACAGTAGCTCTGACTCCGATAATGCTTCTTGTATATTTGATAACGTTAATGAAACCGCTTCCACGAAAAATGTAATGAAACCAAAAATCGTAGCAATTCCCGACAACTTCACAACCCGTAGAGATAATCTTGTAATCTTCACCACACAACAGGGTGCGCCGATTGACCTAGGAGCCCGGATGCTCCAGGAAACAAAGTCATTGCCAATGATTAGAGATGCCGCACTGGCCAGAGGTAAAGTAAATAAAAACGGTAATCGCCACATAATATCGTTAGTTGTAAAAAAGAACGAGTATCTGGAGTAACGGAGAAAAATATTATAAAGGAAGCATTGTGCTCGCTCTTAGATATCGTCACGGAACTGGACTTGCGATCGATTTCCATAGCGAAAGGGGACGTAGATAATGTTCCCTGGGAGACAGTACACTCGCTACTTACTCGCATATTAGGAAACACCAATGTAAACGTATTTATATGTACAAATAAAATAGCGACCCCCGCGGAGAACGATAGACATGAGATCATGACAGAAAACCATTGCTCGGCAATAGGAGGACACAAGGGTGTAACGAAAACATACAATCGCGTTAAGAAAAATTATCATTGGCCTGGAATGAAGGCAGACATACAAACTTTTGTTCGAAATTGTCGTTCGTGTCAGCTAAAGAAACTAGTTAGAGTAAAAACCAGACAACCGATGGTATTGACGGACACCCCTGATTCCGCTTTTGAAAAGATCTCGATGGATATCATGGGCCCTCTGCCCACCACACAATCAGGCAATGCGTATATATTAACTATTCAAGACCTACTAACAAAATACTCATTAGCTCTCCCTCTGCAACATGCAGGTGCGATCGACGTAGCGGATGCTTTCACTAACGACTTTATATGCACATTCGGTGCTCCGAAAGCTATCCTGACCGACCAAGGCTCACACTTTCTTAATAGCCTTATGCGAAATGTAGCGCACAAATTCAAAATCAGACACTTTAAAACTACGGCATACAGACCGCAATCAAACGGTTCAGTGGAACGATCACATCAAGTACTCTGGGAATATTTAAAACAGTTTGTAAATAAAAACAATGACTGGGATAGACATTTAAGGTTAGCGTCATTTTCGTACAATACTAGCGTCCATGAAGGCACGCGATACACCCCGCACGAACTAGTGTTCGGCAAAATAGCCAAAGTACCCTCCAGCGAATCAGACACGACTAATGAGATAAATGAAAGCTACGCAAAGTATCTGACCGACCTGTTTAATAAAATCAAAGACGCACCTGTTTAATAAAATCAAAGACGCACAAGCAATAGCGCGCGAAAACCTAATTAATTCTAAGGAAAGGTCGAAGCGATATTATGACCGTAAGATTAAGATCCGTAAATTTAAGCTAGGCGATAATGTATACCTACTTAAAGAACCCACGAAAGGGAAATTAGGAGACCAGTACACTGGTCCGCATAAGATAATAGAATTGTTAAGAAATAATAATGTTAGAATAACCATAAGTAAAAATAGGACGAAACTTGTGCATGAAGACAAGCTAAAGCACTCGCCCCATAGTGCCCCCTCCGTGCCAAACCCCCACCACGAGGACCATCACCAGGAAGACTATAACAGCGGCATACCGGCGGAGGACCGGCCAGTAACGAGCAAACCATAAGATGAGAACTTTCTTACCGATAGCCGCCATCATCGCGCTCTGTTTCCCCATCTCTCATAGCCTGATAGGTTATGATTGTGGAGGACAAGGACTCAACATAACCTCATTGTCCTTACTGGACATAGGCAGATGCGAGGTCGACAACCTGGAGCCCAACAAGGAGGATGTCTACGTCCAACTGCTGCAGCTCTCCGAGTACGACCGCACAGATGTGATTCAATGCAAGATTGAGGTAGACCGAACAATCTATTACTGCGGGATGCACTCCCATATCTCCATTGTCCAAGGAGGTCGACGGCAGTATATGCACGAACTCTCTGACTCCATTTGTAAAAAGATGCAGAATTCAGGAGCCATTACAATGGGAACGGGCCAACAGAGTATCATACAGGGCCTCAAAAGAAATAGCACGAACACGCGTTCTATTACACTAGCAGGCTCCACCTCCGTGGACGGACGATGTTCCGGAACGGAATATAGCGACGCCTTTGGAACCTGGGAAGACGTCGTCGTCCAAGCAGTCGTCAAAGTAACCTTACGAGACTTTGAAGTCTCGATCGACCGAAAATCGAACGAGGTGATCCTCCCATCTGGCGTGCACTGCAAGGCATCACCAGGCGAATGCCTCGATACCGACGGATCGGAGACTTACTGGAATATCGCCCCAAGAGACAGCTGCCATTTCGACAGGTATGATGTTCTCTACGAGGGAATAGCCAGCAAACTGACCGCCAAGGGAAACTACTCAACACCAACAGTATATACGGTGACAACCAAGGAAACCACATTCGCGCTCACTAAAACAACAGAGCTCAACCTATGTGGATACCGCCTGCTGCAAACCGAACACCCGAAGTTATCAATTCTGGAAACGCAGAGAGGCAAAACCTTCAAAACCAGAGCCAGGGTATCCGTCAACAACTTAGACATATTCTCTTATGTGAACTCGAAATTCTTGTATGTGGAGAAACACATCAAAACGCAGCTCACACAATTATACCGGGACATCATGGAACAGAAATGCGCCTTGGAGAAACAGATACTACAGAACGCTCTCTCTCTGGCAAGCATAGCGCCTGACGAGATGGCCTACAGAATAATGAAGGAACCAGGATACACCGCAATAATGGCCGGCGAAGCCATGCACCTCATCAAGTGTGTACCTGCAGAGTGCCGCGTGCGACCCGTGGAAGGCTGTTACAACGAGCTACCGGTCACCTACAAAAACCAATCAATATTCTTACTACCAGGATCGAGAATACTCACCAAAACAGGAACACCGAGAGATTGCAATGAACTCCTGCCGACGATGTACAAAATCCACAACACCTGGTACCGGCTAATGCCAAAACCAGTTGAATCAATGGCACCACCAATGATACACCCGTTAACAAAACCGACATGGAAGTATGTCAGCCCAACATCCCTTGCCACCAGCGGCATCTACACGAACGAGGACCTCGACCGTTTACGTGATCATATCATGTTTCCCATGGAAAAACCCTCCATGCTAAGTACAATAGCACGAGGAGCAATGGGCCAGGAGATTCCAGCGGGTAGTTTATCCCTGATAAACCTATTTGACGAGAAAACATTGGATCAGATTGCAGAGAGTGCAGGCATGCGTCTCTGGAAGGGATTCATGACATTGGATCCGCCAGTGCAGGGATACTCGCAATATTCATGGTTGTCCGGCTCGCAAAATTAATAGTGGACACAATCATCCATGGTTACGCTCTCCATTCAATTTACGGGTGGAGTCTACACCTACTGGGAGCAATATGGACATCAGTAACAAATCTACTCCTGTACATGGGAACCCCGAGCAGAAGAAACGACGGAGGCAACGGCGGAAATCAGCGTCCCAATCAAATACCCCCGCCAACCGAAGAATTATCCCCCATAACCCCTTCTACGACTGAAAATCAGCACCCCAAAGCCCCCCCACCAGAAGAAATAGCCCCACAACCTCGAGTGCTCTACACCAGTGAAGTGCGCAAAGATTTCAAAGAACTCAGAAAGCTGTTAGACGATTAAGAATAAAATAAGGTATAACATAAGAAACATTTAACGTAGTTCGATTATGTAATTGATAATGTATTCTTGTAGCATGTACAAATAAAGGAAAATGTCGAATCTCGGTTCAACATTTCTTTTAAGGGGGGAGGTGTCACGTCCCGCGACTAATTTTTCAAAAGTTCTTTCTCTCACTAACTAAAAGAATTCTAAGTCTCTTCTTAATTGATTCGAAAAGTCCGCCCTCGGCGGCCATGACACCTTGCTTCTCCTAGTTTCTAAGCGCGGCGCTATCATAGTAGCGCGTCGTCCCACTACCTCGCGATCCCACTACCTCGCGATCCCACTACCTCGCGATCCCACTACCATGCACCCCCCCCCACACTCTAGTTTAATTCTAACTCTCATTCTACAATTCAAACTCTAGTTTAATTCTAACTCTAATTCAATTCAAACTCTAGTTTAATTCTAACTCTAATTCAATTCAAACTCTAGTTTAACTTTAACCTTAGTCACAACTTTAACTCTTAAGTGTATTAGTGTACAAGTGGTGAATAAATATATTATAACGTTAAAATTATAGTTGATTATTTTGAAGGATAAAAACCCTCATACTTCTACGTTCATACGTATCACTTTATTCCGCCACGCGTTCAACATATTAATTATTCTTTTATATTGAATATCTACTTCTCGTGAATTTAAGTGAGAATTATAATTCGAGTGTCACCTGGCTTATTCATCACACAAATAACACACCTAATTACAATATAGCAGTGCGGTCCCTCGCACGCCACTATTGTATTTAGCAACAGACAAATAATACAGCTAGTGCGGTCCCTCGCACGCCGTATTACACAACTCACACACCTCCGAAATAGCAGTGCGGTCCCTCGCACGCTACGCGTTTTACACATATAAACCAATGAATAAAGCCAGTGTTCGCGATCCTAACTCTCGATATTAACAAATGCCAAAAAGTAGGCGAGGCGGAGTGAAGAAACGTGCGCGACGCCAACTAATAGAGCTATCATCAGAACCCGCCAATTCTTACGAGGCACAATACATCGGAGTAGAGCCGTATTACGATTCGGAATACGAGGCATTGTTTGAATCTAGTGTTCTAAATTCATTCGCGGACCGAAATAACAATAAAAGTGAACTCGTGAAATGGCCAACTAAGCTGACGGCCATAACTATCGAACACCCGTGGATGCCGCCTTTCGATATCAACGAAAAGGACCCGAGAAGGACGAGATATTTACAAATCCGGGCGGAGATCCTTCACAGGTGGTACGACGCCTCGACACCGGAACACTGGGGTACGGCAGAACACCCCATGCTGTTGGAGTGAAATCGCTACAAGGTAGGACTTATACCTAAATTTAATTCATATGCATGTATTATTGCTACGAATTCAAACTGTTCCTTTTGGGTAACAATAGCATACGAATCCGAGAATTGCTTACCCTTGGGACTCTTATCCCAAAACTATTAAGAAAAGGATCAGTCAAAGAAAATCCTTTTCCATTAAGCAAAATCATTATCCCAAAACTATTAAGAAAAGGATCAGTCAAAGAAAATCCTTTTCCATTAAGCAAAACCATTATCCCAAAACTATTAAGAAAAGGATCAGTCAAAGAAAATCCTTTTCCATTGAGCAAAACCATTATCCCAAAACTATTAAGTCATTATCATTATCCCAAATACATTAAGCAAGATCATTATCACAAATCCATTAAGAGAGATCATTATCCCAAATCCATTAAGCAAGATCATTATCCCGAATACATTAAGCGAGATAATTATCCCAAATCCATTAATCAAAGCAAAGAGTCAATCAAAGAAAATACTTTTCCCCAAATCCATTAAGAAAGGACCTTGTCGTCCCTTTTTACCTAAGATCTCCTGAGGCTCACATCACAAAAGTCTTCAGGAAAATTAAAGACCCTTTTATACCCAGACTAACTGTTAACTATCCATGTGTCCACCATCCATACCCGAGATACGACCTGCATACGGGATAGAAGCAACGCAGACTCTTCCATCTTATTTCTGCATCAGGACATCCGGAAGATGCCATATACTAACTAAAATTGCTCTTTGCAACTATTGCCATTACGATATTCCGGACGTTGAATTACGCGAGTGGTTTGCGGTAAACTTCCATACGGTCGAAATAGGTTACAACGCTCCCGCTATTATCTCATGTTGTAAATGCGACCGAGCCTTAAGCTTCATTAGATTAGGAACTTCGTGCCATTTATGTACCGCGAAATTAAATGAATTCGACCAAAACCCCGCGAATATAAACAGATTAATTAGTAACTTCGATCAAAATCTAGTACTCCGAACCGAGGACATACCCCAGTTACCTAATCTGTTCTATTAATTCATACTCTACTTTAGTTAAATGTCACGATCATTCGCGATCTCTATTAATATCTTCGCGTACTTTCTGAAAATCCGGTAACCCTCAGTCGCGGGTGATCCCAGGAAGATACTTCCGAAAATAGCGACCAACGCTTCTCGGCACACAGAGCTAAGATCGCTATGTACGCAAGTTTCCTTCGTTCGGAACGACTTAGTTACGTGCCTGTAAGCGAGATTTGCCGAAAATTTTCATAACACATCAAGGAAATTGAGGAACAACGCTTCTCGGCACACAGAGCTAAGATCGCTATGTACGCAAGTTTCCTTCGTTCGGAACGACTTAGTTACGTGCCTGTAAGCGAGATTTGCCGAAAATTTTCATAACACATCAAGGAAATTGAGGAACAACGCTTCTCGGCACACAGAGCTAAGATCGCTATGTACGCAAGTTTCCTTCGTTCGGAACGACTTAGTTACGTGACCTGTAAGTGAGATTTGCCGAAAATTTTCATAACACATCAAGGAAATTGAGGAACAACGCTTCTCGGCACACAGAGCTAAGATCGCTATGTACGCAAGTTTCCTTTGTTCGGAACGACTTAGTTACGTACCTGTAAGTGAGATATACCGAAAGTTTTCATAACACATCAAGGAAATTGGGGAACAACGCTTCTCGGCACACAGAGCTAAGATCGCTATGTACGCAAGTTTCCTTCGTTCGGAACGACTTAGTTACGTGCCTGTAAGTGAGATTTGCCGAAAATTTTCATAACACATCAAGGAAATTGAGGAACAACGCTTCTCGGCACACAGAGCTAAGATCGCTATGTACGCAAGTTTCCTTCGTTCGGAACGACTTAGTTACGTGCCTGTAAGCGAGATTTGCCGAAAATTTTCATAACACATCAAGGAAATTGAGGAACAACGCTTCTCGGCACACAGAGCTAAGATCGCTATGTCGCAAGTTTCCTTCGTTCGGA
>CAJQTV010001748.1:0-19648 GCA_907163055.1 Formica aquilonia x Formica polyctena | reverse complement strand
TTGTCATTGTCAGTATTTCGATAATTTCATGTCACGCGGCAAAAGTTTTCGGAATCTCTCTAAAGTCAGTAACACGCAGTAAAGCAGAGTCTTGTGTGAAAATTTTTAATAATCTTTATAATGTCAACTAAGCGCGTATAGTGCAAAAAGATATTATCTGGTTCTCGCCTCAATAACATTTTGAAGCTCAGTAAAAATTAAGGAAAAATATTTCAGTAATTTACAAATTGCCACTGATTATAAAGTTTGTGATATATAATTTATTATATATAAACGGAAGCCAAATAGAATAAATCAATTAGCGAAACAAAAAACAATGCAAGCAGAAAAGGAATACGGTAATTTAAACTATTCTTTGGATGAAAAACTATATAATTGGTGGCTAGAACAAAATCGATTGGAATGCACAACTTCCGATGCGGATCTTAAAGCAAAAATGATAGAATTGGTGAATACGTTTGGTGGATCATCAAGAACTAACATAGAACATTGGCTGCGAAATTTTAAGGAGCAACACGGAATTTTGCAAAACATGCCTGAGAGTTCGGAAAATCTCGTGCAACAGGCTGACAGATCCGAATTAAATAAAGCGAAAGCTAAAAAATTTTTTCAAGATTTCACTCAGCGATTGGAACAGGAAAATATCATTAGAGATAACATTTATACTGTGATCGATATGAACATATTGTGGAAACAACCTTTTAAAACCAAAAGAAATGTTGATGTAAAAAATTTGAAAAATGATAGACTAACTTTTATATTTTGTATAAATACTACAGGTAATCACAAATTGTCACCTTTTTGTATTTATAAATATGCACACCAAGCTCCAAAAAATTTGAAAAATATACCGCCCGGCATTTTTAAGTTACAAGGAAATGAGTTAGAAGGTAAAGAAATTCTCGCAGATTGGTATAATAATTACTTTGTAAAATTTGTAAAAGAACAGCAGCGAAAAACAAATGTAAGCGGTAAAGTATTTTTACTCCTTAAAGATAGTCTCGAATTTATGGCTCTAAAAAACAACGTGAAAGTTAACAATTTCGAAATTATGCTTTTCCCGCAATGCACACTCGGAATTCTTCAACCAAGTAGACAGACAATTGCTAAAAAAATATGGGAGAAATCTAGAGAAGCGTTTGAAGATTTTTATGAATCTTTAGACATAGGAAAATATATTGAAAGGATTTGCGAACCGTGGGCCGAAAGGACACGTGCAGAGAATGAACTTTTAGGGAGAACAATTTTTAAATTAGGTTTTCATACAAAAGAAGATAATGTAACAGAAGAAGACACCGCTGTCGAGGAAATATCAGAACCACTAGATGTTTTCAAAAAAGCCAAAAGAAGCAAACGTCTAGAGCAACAGGGAAATAATATCAGTGCTGAAATCACTGGATGCATAGAAAATATTGAAAGTATTGAAGAAAATATAAAAGAAAACGATAATTCGACAGCAGATTTGCATAATTTAAATAGGTTAATGGTAAAATATTTCGCGCAACGGGCTGACAGACCCGAATTAAATAAAGCGAAAGCTAAAAAATTTTTTCAAGATTTCACTCAGCGATTGGAACAGGAAAATATCATTAGAGATAACATTTATACTGTGATCGATATGAACATATTGTGGAAACAACTTTTTAAAACCAAAAGAAATGTTGATGTAAAAAATTTGAAAAATGATAGACTAACTTTTATATTTTGTATAAATACTACAGGTAATCACAAATTGTCACCTTTTTGTATTTATAAATATGCACACCAAGCTCCAAAAAATTTGAAAAATATACCGCCCGGCATTTTTAAGTTACAAGGAAATGAGTTAGAAGGTAAAGAAATTCTCGCAGATTGGTATAATAATTACTTTGTAAAATTTGTAAAAGAACAGCAGCGAAAAACAAATGTAAGCGGTAAAGTATTTTTACTCCTTAAAGATAGTCTCGAATTTATGGCTCTAAAAAACAACGTGAAAGTTAACAATTTCGAAATTCTGGTTTTCCCGAAATGAATTGAAGAAAATATAAAAGAAAACGATAATTCGACAGCAGATTTGCATAATTTAAATAGGTTAATGGTAAAAAATATAGAGTCTTGCACTACATTGCAAGATGACATCGGCTCAGACAAAATACCAGACATGCTTTACGCAAATGCTGAAGCAGAAGGACATCAAGAACAAAAAGAAGATATTGAAAGTATTGCAGAAAATACACAAAGAGAAAATTATCCGTTGATTTGTAAGATGATGCACGATATAAATAAAGATTCTCGTCCAGAAGATCTAACAAAACGTTTGAACTCCTACAAAGAAGTTGAAACAGAAGGATGTCAAGAACAACAAGAAGATATTGAAAGTATTGCAGAAAATACACAAAGAGAAAATTATCCGTTGTTTTGTAAGATAATGCACGATATAAATAAAGATTCTCCTCCAGAAGATCTAACAAAACGTCTGAACTCCTACAAAGAAGTTGAAATAGAAGGATGTCAAGAACAACAAGAAAACATTAAAAGTATTGCAGAAAATAAATAAATAGAAAATATTCCGGTAATTTTTAATTACATATGAAGCACGATATTATGGAACAATGTATCTGCAGATAATCTAACAGAATATCTGAACTCTTACAGAAAAGCCGAAGAAGAAGGATCATCTAGTAGAATATTTCAATTTTTATGCAAAAATCGAAGGAGAAGAACGTCAAGAAACGAACTGCAAAATATTGGATACACAGAAAAAACTGAAAATGCTGAAAGAGAAATAGTATCGAGCTCACCAGATTTAGATGATAAAGAGATTAGAAACTTTTAGAAATACATTTGCATAGAAGATTTGAGGCAAGTTTCTAAAATTTTTGTATTATATATATATATATATATATATGTATGTGTTTTATATAGTATAATCTTATATTATTGAAATTTTTCTAAAATTTTTGATTATTGAAGAGTTTTTAACGGATGTAATTGATATAATGCATACAAGAAAAAAAATGAATGTTTTATACACATATATATATATATATATATATATATATATATATATATATATAATTTTTATATTGTCTTTTTCTCTTCTTATTTCTTAGCTACTGCTATCAAATAAACTTTTGATTTATATATTTTCTCGGAATGATTTTTAATTGTAAAAATTTATTTGTAAATATTAATATAATTATTATGAATTACAATATTTTAATACGCAATAGATTTATAATTATATAATTAAAAGTTATAAAAATCTGTGTGTCAGAAATTAATGAGATTGTGCAGTAAGATTTAATTATTATTTGTATATTTAAGCAAAAATGTCAGTCTTTCAAGCGATTTGCAAGACGGGCTAAGTACCGGATCATCAAATTAATTAAACAAACTGATAATATTTTTATTTGAAATAAAAGAATTTTGTATTAGTAAAAGAAATAAAAGGTCGAAAGTTTTTGACAATCACTTTACACTCTGAGAAATTATGAATTTCAATATATGAAATAGTCTTATTAAACATGTTTTTGGGCCACGATTTAAATTATAAGTTACAATAAGTTTTTACAATAAGTTAACAATAAGTTTTAATATTATCTGACAAGTACGGTTTTAAATTTAAATGTGTATGATACTTAAACTCTTATAGTTTTTTCTTAAATTTAGTGTTGCTATTTATTACATTTTTAAAATATTTTCTTTCTGTGATACATAGATACGTTTCTATATCATTTGACTTATTGTTAATTTAGTGAGTATTTCGCAAACTTTAACTGAAAAATAAATGATAAGATGTTTTGGCACATAGACTTTTATGATTTTTAACTTTTCAATTGTAAACCTTTTTTTATGAGTTTAATTTAACGTATAGCAATAGTTTTTATACGATCAGTCTCATTTATGCATGTATGGAATATATATGTATCAGGTGATTGCATAAGTTCGTGCCCGATTTAAATATAAACTTCAATAGATTATATTTTAGAGATAACACTTTTATTAATCAATTATATAGGCTCCATTCTTTTCTACAATGGTTTTCCAACGATCTATAAGCTTGTCGATTCCATTTTTGAAGAAAGAACTTGGTTTTTCTTGAAAAAAGTTTGTAAGGTGGTTTTCGACAGCTTCCTCGGAATTGAGATTCTTGCCATTTAAACTATTCTGCAAAGACCGGAACAGATAAAATTCTGAAGGCGCAATATCTGGAGAATATGGCGGGTGCTGCAGAATTTCCCATTGCAACTCCTGCAGTTTTCGCAGCGTCTGTTGAGCGACGTGTGGCCTAGCATTGTCGTGGTGGAAGATGACGCCTTTTCGATTGGCCAAAATCGGACGTTTTTCTCGAATAGCTGCAGCGAGTCTAGTTAGTTGCTCACAGTACTTGTCCGCCGTGATTGTTTCGCCGCGTCGGAGCAGCTCAAAGTAAATAATTCCCTTGCGATCCCACCAAACACACAGCAACACCTTCATCGGATGCAAGCCAGCCTTTGCTACGGGTTCTGCTCCTTCAGCTGCTGTTTTCCATGTCCTCTTTCGCTGTACGTTTTTGTAGAGAATCCACTTTTCATCGCCTGTTACCATTCGATCTAAAAAAGGCTCTTTTTTGTTACGCTCGAGAAGAGAAAGAGCCACAGTCATACGGTTTAGCTTATTCCTTTCAGTCAGGAGATGCGGCACCCATGTATCAAGCTTGGAAACGTATCCAAGCTTTTTTAAATGACGAAAAGCGGTTGAATTATCGATGTTCAGCCTCTCAGCAATATCCTCAGTTGTAATCCTTGGGTTTCTTTCCACTAAGGCATGCACAATGTCATCATCAATGCCAGAAGGCCGTCCAGAGCGGGGTTGATCCTCCATGTTGAAATCACCATTTCGAAATCTGCCAAACCACTTTTTGACTGTTCGGAGAGCAGGAGCGCGGTCCAAATAAACGGTTTGAATATTTTTTTGTGCAATCCCAACACTCACGCCTTTCCGAAATTCATATAACATTACATGCCGCAAATGCACCTTTTCGTTCTCCATTTTTAATGATTTCTCTTATGCACAAATGGACTTATCTGAACAATGTCTGACGCTAAATTGACATAAGACAACGTCATCTATTCGGTGTAAGCAACAATTACCACACGAAAACAATAGAACTCCGCCATGCAGTAACTTAATGCCATCTATGAAAATCGGGCACGAACTTATGCAATCATCCAATATATATATATACTATATATATATATATATATATATATATATATATATATATGTATTTGTGTATGCATGCGTATTATTAATCAGCATACTCTCTGAACAGATCTTTTTATCTCAATTATACTCATATACTTACAATGAAATAGATTTTATTCATCATAAACCATAAATTCTCAAAAATTTACTTTGCGAATTACAAACAAATCAAGTGAGTGAATATTATTATATGACTGAAAATTATTCGAATGAGATCATGTTTGATATTATGTCACGATTCCGATAAATTTAATGATTTAACAATTGTTTTTAATTATTGTTTTGCAATAAAAAGTAAGATAAATAGTCTCAATGCGTGAGAGATTTTAGTATTCCAATTTTAGAAGCATTAATTAAAAACATAATAAAAAATAAAAATGTACGAATTTTTTTATCTAACAATAAGTTAAATTGTAGAAAATAAGGATAAAATTGTGCATGGTGAAAAACTAAACGATATAAAGAAGAATATTTTCAAAAAACTTTTATAAACCTAAAATTAATTACGATAAAACTGTTTGACAAACAAGTTGTTGAGACTTTGCTTTATTAAATTTATTTCTTATTGATGAATTGCATATATTAAAAATAATAGATATGTAAAAAAACGTGAGCGAAGTCTCAATTTATACAGATAATGTAATGTGCAGCATGTTTGTATATACAATATAATATATGACAGAGAGATATTTTTTTTCTACATTATATTTCTTTACAATTAGCTTTGTCATCATTGTTATTTTATTGTAATCTGTGAACATCAAAAAAACTTGTCAGTAAATAAATCGATATAATCAATATAAATCGATATAAATCAAAATAAATATTGCCAATGGTGATATATAAATGCAGTTTTTATAAGTTCATTAACCCTATGTCATACAAATTAAAAAAATAATAATATTATGTTTTTAACAATTATAATCTTTTTTGTTTGTTTCTCTTATAAATTATTGTTTTTGTTAATTATTTAAAAGCAATTGATTATGTTATGATTTTTTGTTTTTTTTATTTTTATCATTTCATCTTGTTTTCACTATTTAATTTATTTTTAAAGAAAATTCAGTAGAACCTTTACGATTTGACTTATTATTAAACGACCGATTATTTTATAGGTAAGCGATGAATTTCGTATCTCCTGCATGCTCCATTTTATATGTTTATAACTCAGTATTTGTAAAAATATACATATATACGATACGGTATAGCGCACGAGATGCGTTTATTTTAGCCTTATTTTTATGGACTTTTATTGTAATATGAGAGATAATGTTATAAATAATGATTACACATAAATAATAATAATGAAATCAGAAAGTATTTTGAATTTTCATGAAAAATGAACTGTTTTTTGACTACTATTTGGGAATTATGATTCCGATAATTTTATTAATGTAAAAAATAAATAAAATTGTTTTTAACTATGTATATGTAACTTTTTACAAAATATTTTATTATATTGAATATTTTTATAAATTTTTATAAATAAAAAAATACAGTGCACAAGTTGCTAAGGCATGTAAATTTTACAATGGTTTTAATATAGCAATGTTTGATTAAGATAAAGTTATTTAAACGGACAGCTTAATTTAGGATTTCTTTTCGTTAAAATTTATTACGATTTTATTAAGTTATTTTCTCTCTCTCTCTTTCCCTCTTTTTCTTCCTATGTCTTTCTTGATCTCTTTCTTTGCCTAATTTTACTGACAATCTGTTATATACGAACGATAAGAATAATAGACATCGGAAGAATTAGGAAGACTTCTTACACAAAAAATGCATAGTTTGTTAATATAGCTTTTCTAACATTTTCTTTTACAGTTAACTATATTAATTATCTTTATTATAAATCATAGGTAGTAATGTCACTGTGTATAAACCTAAATATTAGATAATCTAGATAATCCAGGAAATGAGAGAATCAGTTTTTCTCGTCGCGTGCAAAAATCGTATTAAATTGTCTAAGCCAACTCGTTAAGGTGGTACCGGCAAGAATAAAATTAAATTACATCCTCAGGAACATATGACTGATAATAGGACAATCGATGGCTAAAATCTTTTGAAAGTTACTCAGGGCCGTGTCCTTGATAATATATATCAAAGTCATTGAAATCTGTGAAATCGGTCTTAATGTAAATAATTAACGCAGCAAAATCGTTAAAATGGAATGCATTGTCCGTTTCATCGTATACAAAAACTAGAAATCGGGCACATCACGTGCACAAATATTTTTGATAGTTACATAATTATATTAGTTTGCATGTAGAAATACTTATTTTTGGACTGTTATTGTAATATAATATTATAAATAATAAAATAATATTATAAACAAATGATTACAAATTTAGAAGTATTTTGAATTTCCACGAAAAGTGAACTGTTTCTCGATTACTGCTTGGGAGTTATGATCCCGATAATTTTATTAATGAATGTAAAATAAATAAAATTGTTTTTAATCATGCAAAATGATACAAAAAATCACAGATTACAGTAATTTTTAATTTTGGAATATTGTAAATACTATAATACTGTTAAATTATTAAATATATATAACAGAAGAAAAGTATATATATGAAACTTTTTACAAAATATTTTATTATATTGAATTTTTTTACAAATTAAAATTAAATAATACAACATGCAAGTTACTAAGGCATGTAAATTTTTCAAAAATTTTAATATACTAATGTATGATTAAAATAAACCTATTTAAGCAGATAGATTAACTTAGGATTTTTTTTTCGTTAAAATATATTATGGTTGTATTATTAAATTGTGTGTGCTTTTTCTGTCTCTTTTGATCTTTCTCTTTGTTTAACTTTAATGAGAGAATCTATTATATATTAAAAATAGTAGATACCGGTCAAATTAACAAGACTTCTTACACAAAATAATGCATATAGTTTAATAAAATTTCTCTAAAATTTCCTTCTGTAGTTAACTTTTTTGATTATCTTTTTTATAAATCATAAGCAGTAATGTTACTGTGTATAAACAATAAACATTGGAAATAAGAAAATACTACCGTTAGCGATTTGATACAAAATAAATAATATTTTTATCCTCGGTCATTCGTAAAGTTATTCTCGTGAGCAACTAACCGTAACAACTTTCAGTTGTCATTGTCAGTATTTCGTTAATTTCATGTCACGCGACAAATATTTTCGGAATCTCTCTAAAGTCAGTAACACGCAATAAAGCAGTCTTGTGTGAAAAATTTTAATAAACTTTTTAATACCAACCAAGCGCGTATAGTGCAAAAAGATATTATTTGGCTCTTGCATCGACAATAATTTGAAGCTCAGCGAAAATTAAGGAAAAATATTTCAGTAATCTACAAATTGCCACTGATTATAAAATTTGTACAAATAGTGTTACATATAAATATTAAACGTGAACTAGATAAAATAAATCAATTAGCGAAACAAAGAGAACAATGTTGGCGGGAAAGAAATACGATTATTTAAAATATGATATTTTGATTGAAAAACTGTATAATTGGTTGCTAGAGCAGAGTATGTATTGGGATAGGTACATATACATATGTCGTTTATAATGAGAGCTAAATTGAGAAATATGTTGTTTCGGAAAGTGTTATGAAAACTCAAGACAATTTATGTGAATGTTAAAATAAATCGCGAAAATTTAATGGCACGCACATAATTCGATATAATTAAATACATCTTTAATTTTTTTAATTATTCTCAAAAAAAAATTCTTTTATAATATATATATAAAAAATTGTACATTTTAAGATAATAAAAACTATTGTTTGGCAAGTATTTTGGCTATTGCAGCGGTATCTTCTGGATAATGTTTTCTTAAGCTTTCATTCGGTACGTAATAAGTGCCTTCGAAGCTGGAGAAGTATCTTCCAATTTCTATGTTATTGATTCTTTTGGGTGGGCATATGGATAGTTGATCTAAAATAGATATATTTTACATTGTACAGATAAAAGATCATAAAACACATATGTCATTTATAAGAATGCTACTAATAATTATACCTTGTTGCACATAACATACTATATCATTCTCGGCGAGAATAATGTAGTACAGTTGATGGCCACTAGCTGAAATTGTTCACGTAGGCAAATGTGACAAAAATCATCACATTTATGTAGATATGGAAACATAATAGTCTCCTCAAATTTGTTTTGAATTTCTATGTCATATCCACGATGCCACCCAATGATTACACCGTCATGATTATCAAGAATGAAAGAATATTTGTCTATATGCGTTACGATCATTCCAACGGCAAATTTAACATCATTTGTCCTTCTTTTTAATGATTCCTCTACTGCGTTAGATCTAACCTATGGAAACATAATATTATATTCAATAGATTTCTTGTTACACAAGCAATTTTTAAAATAATGTAATGATTTAGTTATAAATAATAATAATTAATGTAATCTTTTTATATATTGATATATGAATACATTAAATTACATTATACGATGTGTTATAACTTACCTCTATTGTATTTGTAATATCTCTGTATTCAATTTCAATATCTATGTTCTTAAAATAATAATACATATCTAAACTATATTGTAAGTGAAAAAGAAATGTTCATAAAGATATGTTTTATCAAAAATACTCATCATGACTTCTATTCCCTAAAGAAAAAAATATATAAAGAAAATCTTGGTTACAGACAAAAGATAAAAAGAAGTTCATCGCTTTCACTCATTTATTTAAAATGTATCGAGACTCATTGAAATAACGTGTTATTTATAAGACATAATTGAGTGATATTTTTATTAAATACTTAAAATTAAATATAAATAATTACCATAACCATAATATCATTTGATGAAGTCAGTAGAAATTCATTATCTTGGACCCTCCCTCTGATAATGTTCGATGGATAAAGTAGATTGGAGTCGTAGCTCACATAAAAGTATTCTGCATTATACAAATTGTTTGTATTACTAAAAATAAGAAAAAGATATTAATACATACATATACATATATGTTTAAACATATAGAATAAATGTTCATTATAATTAAAATTCATAATTTTTCTAGCAATTGCAATAGACTGATTATAAATGTTGTGTATAAATTTCAATTGCGCAACATGCTATTTTTAAAAATTATTGAAGAAATTTGACAGAAAATTCTTTTCAATATAAAATAAAAAATAATGGCCTAGCATGTTTTAAAAAATTATACAAGTTATCTTTTAGATAAATTGTATCTATTATTTTGCACGTAAAGTCGTTTTATCGTTCCATTCTTGTTAAAGCTCGTGGGTACTCGACGCGGCCATATTGGAATCGTGACATCAGAAACAAGAATGACACACTGAGATTTCTTGCGTGCCATTCTTAAATAAAAGCAATGTTAATCCAAAAAAAAAAAGAAGGAGATAAACAGCCACATTTGCGCTTTATGGAAATATGATTGGAATCGAGTTGCACAATATTAAATCATTAATGTAATTTTCGGTGGCTGAAGAGACACAAGTTTAGTGTCGAAACTTTCCACAATTTTTCTCTAACTTTTAATGTCAATTTATTAACAATATATTAAAATTCATTTTCTCAAACCTGCTCGTAGAGGCCATAATTTATGTTATTGTTTATTTAAATAAAAAAATATTTTGATGAAACAACATTACAGAGATCGCTTTAGCACATTTGCAAAATTGTCCAAAAATATACTTTATACTATTTCCCTTGACAAATAATAAACAGCCCTAAAATGAGTGTGATACGAAACATATATGCTTTTAGCATAGTTTTCGGACAATTTTACAAGTGTGTTAAAGTAATCTGTAATAATGTTTGATCAAAATTTCTTTTTATTTAAAAAAGATACGAATTCCTCAGTGTGTCATTTTTGTCTCTGACATCACGATTCCGATATGACCACGGCGAGTACTCAGGAGCCTTAATACAAAGTTATAAAGAATTAATAGATTTTATCAGTAAAATATAATTTATAAAACATAATTTTTTTGAATTTAAATATGTGCATATGTTTATGTGTAAAATAAATAAAACATTTTCGTAAAAGAAATTATATTGTTTCATATAATAATTTTAAGATGACTTTAATTTCTTATCGAAATAAAGAGATTTTGATTATTTTTCTGTATATGTATGTATAACGCATGCGTATGTATACGTATGTATGCGCTAACGTTTTGTTAAATATTCGAGGAGGAAATATTTCTATGCTACGATCTTTTGTTTCATCAATTTAAAACAAACAAGTAACCAAAAAAATCGTAGAAATGTTCTTATGAAATGTATACATATATATAAATATATATTATATATGTGTTGAAAAAGTATTAGCAATAAACTAAAATTATATTTACTAGTTTGGTTTCCATATGATTGCAGATTTCCATGCATTTAATCTCGTCAGAACGCTATGTATGCCGAGTCTTCTAGCTACGATGTGATACGTGACAGTCAATAGATCTATAATCTATATTAAATTATATTAGAAAAGTTATATATTGAACATTTATAAGATATAAAAAATATAGTTATATTTGTGCAGTGCAAAATAAATTATTATTACAATTTAAAATAACTTACAGATTCTAAATCTTTGGCTAGGAGATCTGACATCATTAATTGATATAATTTATGGATCTCTAACCCCGAAAATATATATTCTTCGAGAATACACATAATTTGCCTTGATTCTGTTTCATTCCAGAAATTTTCATAAATATTGTTATCTCTCCAAAAAGAAAATTGCTCTAAAGTCGTAGAGCAAATTGAATGAGCGGGATATTTATTTTTCAGACGATAATACTGTCTCCGTTATACTATCTAACCACGTTTTTACAGCCGAAGACACATGTGGCTGAAAATATTGCGCCATGATCGTAAGTTGTTTCTCCAAAAGCGATTTTGTCTTCGGCATATTCTTAAATTTCATTTGCTTATATATATATCGATATTGTTTCAAATAATAAAAAATCAGTTTAAAGTTATATTCACGTGTCAAATTGGAAAACAGTTTGCTGAAAAACATTGCATATTAATTATATAATTATAATTAATTATATTAATTTATAATATCAATTTAATTTATTAAATTTTTTACCATGATTTTTCTGCAGAAATTCTATTTATCTCATCCCATACAAAATAATACGTCATGGAATTTTCAACAATTGAACGCAGAAGACACTCCAATTTTTCCTTGTCAGTATCATACACCTTATTTTCCGACATCATAAACGCATAATGTTTTAACATTTGGATACAATAAAACCCTGCTTTTATTCTCTTTTTGAAATCGGTATGATGAAATATTTTCTTCTGTTTTTCTCTGTTATACTTTTTTTTTGCAGTAGGACAGCTAAAATTAAGAAAGAAAATTATATTAAACAACGCTATAATATAAACCAGCGCGCAATAAATTTTAGAAAATATACATTTTAAAGTACATATAAATTTTATAATTACATATAAATTAATATTAAAATAAATTTAAAAAATTATAAAGAACAATATAGATTCTTCTATTTAAAAGAAAGATATGATTTAATCTTAAAACAGAAACTATAATTATCACAATAGAAATGCATAGCAATACGATACATATATATGCACAATGTGTTATCGAGATACATCTGCTGCGATAATCTCACATTTAAGTTTGTTACTTTAAATCATATTAAATGAGAGAAATCGAGTAAAAACTAAATGTGTGGATATTTTTCATTCTACACATGACATTAAAATAAGAACAAAAACAAAAAGAAGATTATAAGATAAAACAAATGTTTAATCTTTACAATCTCTAAATAGATATAACTGATTGTATATCATATTTTACAAGATTGTAAATACCATAAAGGTTGAAAGTTACAAGAAGAAAATACGGTTATATTGTAAGTATGAAAAGATAATTATTTATGAAAGGCAAAAAGAATATTTTATATGCCAATTTTAAAACAAATAAATTTAAAAAAAGTGTTTGGATATAATTATCGTACTATTGCAAATTTTAAAATTAAAATATAAAAAATTATAAGTGCACTTTAATTTAATGTTCTTTATGTTTTACCTTTACACTGTAAAATAAACTTCTTTTTTATTACAAAATCAAAATAATACGAACTAAGAAAGCCTACTAAATATAACGGCAAAAAAATTTATTTGCAACCTATATTTTTAATAATTTGAAATAATTTATTTAAAAATAGAACATACATATACATTTTTAAGCATGTTATAACCAAAGAAAATAATAAAAAATAGGATAATCTTTATGCTCATAATTTAATAATGAAACCTAGATAGAAAAAAGTTAAAATTAAAATCTATAAAACAATGAGCTACGAGCAATGGCAAGCTATGTTTTTCGTTGCGATACTTGGAATTGATCAATGTAGATTTGTAGATTATAGTAACTATTTTTTAAATGCATAAAGATTTTGGCTTTACTAAATCTTGATTTTTTACTACAATCCTATTAAGTTTTAACATCAGAAACGTGCTTATTTTCCACTGTTTCACAGGCACGCCCGCGCGTGCGCGCGCACACACACACACACACACACAAAACAATTTTAATCTTACATTTTTATTATTGTGTTTGCATTTAACTATTGCTTTGTTGAATGAAGAAAATTGACCAAGTGTAATAAAATAGATATAAATAAATTAATATAAAAAAACTTATGAATAGAAAATACCTCTGATAATATTTCTTTTCCCAAAACTTCTGGAACAATGTTATCTGCTGGAATCTTTTACACGTGGACTTAAAATTTATGATATCCTCTACACGGATGCTTTCGATTTCCAGAATAATAATAATCACATCGTCGGGCAAGTGTGTTATCGTAGCCATCGGAGAAAATTCAACAATACACACACACAAATCAACTAATTATAATTTATATACTTATATGTATATATATATAACTGATCACGAATGGGAGCGCAAAGTATATTGTAGCTTCTAGGACTGTCTTCATGCGTCTGTAACGTGCACTTTGTTTGATATGGTGTAGACTATAGATGCACTTTGCTTAGATTAGAAATGTTTTGAAACGTTTGACTAGCCAATCAGGATAAAGAGAATATAGATTTCTTGGTTTTAATTGGTCAATGAAACTAAAAAGGCAAGGCAAGAATGAATAATTGTTTTTTCACTATTCTAGAAATTTATGGTGTTTAATATTATGCTCTATTGTTATTTCAAAATGATTTTTCGCCCTTTTCAGTTGCCCATTCTTATACAATAAAAGAAAATTTGTTTGGGATTTTAATTGATCGACAGCTTGAATTTTGAAAAATTATTTAGTTAACAAAAGAGATTCTTTTCTTTTCCACAAATTATTCTCAGAATTAGAAAATTATAAAATGTTAGAAAGAATTTAGGCAAAATATTTTGAAGGCAATATTTAATAATTCAAGAATAATGTCAGTTTTAAGAGATTAATTTTCGGAATAGTTAATCAAGAGAAACACACAAAAAGTCTGTTTTTTTTTTCAACAAAACTACTGCACAGCTTTGTTAAAAATAAAATTTAGTGCATATTCCAAAAAGCAACCAGTAAATATAATACTATTATTATCCCCTCAAACGCTTGTATCTTATATTTTAAAGGCAACTGAGAGCAAATGATTTGTTTAGTGTAAAAATTAATAAGATAAAGAAATGATTACGCATTTCGATAGTAATACGCAGTCTCGAAATAACACATGCACTTACTCGACAAATCACCCTCGCGCAATATATGCGCTGTGATATTCTCAAGATGATAATAAAAATCAACTCTATACCATTAGCGTCGAGCTCATCGAACTATATCGAATCATAAATGATATCAAATGAACGTCTTCTTTAATATCGCAAAATTCAAGACCTCTCATTTTCAAACAACGCTTTCTGAGATTAATAGAAGGACTTTAATAAACTTTCGATTCGTTACATTTTTTTTTTAATCAATAGAGAAGATGCAAATTGAAATCGGATATATAAAAAGAAATCTATTCAAAAAATAGAAAATTCTATCACTTGTATATTCACCGCTTTTGCACGCTGAGTCTGTTACAATCTAATTTAATATACACTCAACCTTGGCGATTCTTATTTACGTCATGTGTTATTGATCTAAAATTTATGTCTCAGTAAAACTGTTTCAAAAACTTAATTCGGCATTGCGAATAGACATTTAATTAATTTTTTGGCATGTATTTACGTAAAAGTTCTCTACAGAATAATTGCATTAAAATTAGCATTCGCTGCCGTAAACCATTGCTGTTTTATTTTGTGTTTGCATTTGTCATGTCAACAAATATTTAGTTTTAATAAAATAATTTTTCTTTTTTTTTCTTTTTGTTATATAATATAAACAAATATTAAATTTTCCGTAAATCTTTATCTTATTTTTCTTTTCGCCATTATATTATGCCGAAAATTGGAATCTTAAGTTTTAACAATAGAATTTTTCTCTAATTGTTTTAGCTAATGATTTTCAAACATTTGTAATATTCGCGATAACACAAGTCTGCATAATTTTGCGATCTGTAAAAAGCGAATAGTTTTTTATAGTCTTTTGTGCGCTAACCCAAATCCGCAAGGCAGAATGGCCTATCACATCAGGTTCTTGAGAAAAATGAGATTAAAACACTCTCTGCCCGCTGAAACCTTAGGCGCGCATTGTTTTTAGGTGTAGTCGCATTATATCAAGTAGAATGATTGCCCCATGCAGTCCGACTGCAAAATCATTGCTAATAGTAAAAGTTTTAATAGTTAAAAATTGTTATCTTTTGGAAATTGTTCAAACAATAATTTTTTTAACAAATGAACAAAGAAACGTTTTTAATGTGATTAAGCACGTTTAATCTCGTGTATTAAATCCATGATTAAATTTTTTATTGTTTGTGACGGTTTTGCAATCGGGCTGCATACAGCAATCATTCCACACAGTGCGGCTACACCCAAAAACAAAGCGCGCCTGAAGTTCGATAGTACTTGCGGTAAAACATTCTTAACTATTTTTATATTATAGTACAATTTTCAAGCTTTCATTTGAGCCCTGTCTGAAGTCTCTTACACATCGGGTTTGTAAGCTACACATTTTCAAAAATGGTAAATAACGCGTTTTTGGAGTGCTTTAACACCATTTTTCTCGAAAACCTGACGTGATAGATTATTTTGCCTTGCAAATTTGAAGTCAGTGCGCAAAAAACTATAGGAAACTATTCGTTTTTTCTAGACCGCATAAAAATTATAAAATTTGGCAGATCTGTATAATTATACACATTTGTATAGACATATACATTTACTCTCATGTAATGCATAGCTTTTCTCTCCTACTTTTGAATATAATTATTATTAATCATAAAGTTATTATAATATATACTGTATAATTTAGTAACATTATACGTATTTTTTTATTTTGCTTTAATTTTTATAATAAGAGAATTACAATATAATTTATAATTTCTTAATTAATAAGTCTTTCTTCTTTTTATTTTTCGCCTCGAAAGATTGCATAAGGTTCGGTTAACTTAAAAAACGCTTTTAGCGCAATATCGGTTATTCTGATCATTTCTTCTGACTTTTATGGCGAGCCTAACTGTATGCGTATGTTTGTTTGATCCGAGTAATATACTTTGAAGAATCTGATTTTAGAAAATGTCTTTGTTATGCCTTTCCATTGACCTATTCTTTTCATCTAGGTATGAACATAATATCAGTAAAACTTTTGTTACCTGAGGCTATAACAAATATTTTATATACACAACTCTTTTGGTCTTTACTTCGTTGTCTAGTCTTTCTCATTTTTTAAATTTCTTTTTTATCTTTGTCTAAGAAACTTTCTAATATTCTATACTTATTAGACATCGTATAAATTTATGTTTATAGAATTTTTTGAAGTAATATTGCAGAATCTGTACGTCTAACAATTTTTACCTGTAAAATAAGATTTTTTAAAATTCTCACATGCACGGAAAATCACGCGTAATATCACCGACGATCGATTAATCTTCGGATCGGTCGTTTCTTGCTTGGCATCAAGAATTCGTGATTAATTCCAAAGTAAAGAAGATTGAAACTTTTATTCAAAGCCGATTTATTTATTAACTACCCGAGTGGAAATTGATCTAGCCAATATTATTTTACAACTGATGGCTGTATCACGCAGGCTAGATATTACCTAACCATTGACTAGCTTAGTATTATTAGCTATAATTTATGAATAATTCTTTGCTATCTAGTACTTTTCTAGCCTCTGCACAGTAAATATTAGAATAGATGACGCTAGAACCTTTTAAAAATTAGCTAGCCATTGTCTAGCCACTATTAATTGAAAGTTTGTTAAAATTTGAAAAGTGAAGTTATGTCATTCTTGCATAATTTCTCTAATAACTGTCTAATGATTAGCCATTAAACATTATAAATGGAGTTTGAAAATATCTAATGCTATCTAGTGCTTTTCTAGCCTCTGCACTGTAAATATTGAAATAGATTATTTTCAGCGAGAATTATGTAGTGCGGTTGATACACAACTTTGAATCCATTAAAATTTCTACATTTACATAAACAGATGTAATCCAGCATTGTTGTATATCCATCATCTGTGACTACAGAATTCAAATATTTCTTTATGTCATCAGTTATACATGTATAAAGCCAATCAATTATTACCTTATTTCATGCTGTTTTTTTTTTTTCAAGAGGAGTAAAATATGGTCGCGATGAATGCGTTACAATCATACCAATTGCAATTTTGACTTTTTCTATTCTTGTTTATAATAAATATTTTTGAAAAAATAACGAACAGAATTGATTGATGATTGTTTATACTGGGTGTAACTAAACAAACGCATATGGACAATACTATCAGATACAAAACAACAATTCAAATCGAAAAGTCCTGGACCATTTTTTGATCTGAACTTTCTTTTCGTTATTATATGATGTTAAAGTTAACTAATCAGCGCCTGTCTACAACGGAAAACAGAGAAGGTACGACAAGGGTCGGAGTAGCGAGACGGCTTTCTGCTGTATAGACAGGCGCTGATTAGCTAACTTTAACATCACATAACAACGAAAAGAAAGCTCAGATCAAAAAATGGTTAAGGACTTTTCGATTTGAATTGTTGTTCTGTATCTGATAGTGTTGTCCATATGCGTTTGTTTAGTTACACCCTGTATATAAGCGTATCATATTGTATCCAAAATATTAAAATGTACACATCTTGTAATACTTATATTGGTACAATTGTATGTAACTTTTTTTTGCATAAATCAATTCATTTTAATATGATTCTGTCTCAAACATTCTGTGTAATATTTGCCTTCTGTACAACATGGGTGACTCACCTTTGTTTTACGTATTATTACTATTACATTTGTGATATAATATATTACATTTACTTTGTAATTGCGCTGAAGATGGTCAAAAAGAGGACCGAAACGTAGGATTTTTGTAATTGTGTCTATTACGTATTCAAAATATCAATATAATTTGATTGTAATAAAACATATGCGCACAAATTACCGTGCTGGCTCTTGATTGTCTTTTATCTTTTTCGTATCAATCCATTTTACTTCTTTGTATATTTATAATTTATTTAGATAAATTTCTAAAAAAATATATAATTTATATAATAATCTAAATTAAAAATTGTATGGTCACGGAACATCAAAATAAATTATGCGATATATATTTAAAACTATTAAACTTTTACTGAGTTTACCAAAATATGTAAACATGTTTATGTGTAAAATAAATAAGTAAATCTTTGTTTATAACATAATATTTTCTGTTTAAAAATGTTAAGATGACATCGATCTTTCATCGAAAGAAAGAATTCTTGATTATCTGTTTATATATGTGTTTATATATGTATAAACTGTATGTTAAAGTTATTGTTAAATGTTTGATATAGATACATTTTTATATACACAATATTCCATTTCCTCAATTTATAACAAATAAGTTATTCTAAGAAACTGTAACTTGTAAGTAACTTTACAATGAACATTACTGTTACACACACTTACACGCATTCGCGCACGTATACGCGCATACACGCACATGTATGTATATATGTATACATGTGTGTATGATTAATAAAGAAAGAGGAAGATTAGTAAAAGTGTTATAGAGAAATCAAAATGAAATATTCTGAATGGAGATTTGAAATTGAAAAAAATATAGATTTGGATCATCATGCAATTATGTTGGATAAAAGGAAAATATTAAGAAAAAAGAAAAAGACCGAGTCCAAGGATGAAAAAATGTTTCAAGTTTGTTCTGCTTGTACAAAAAGCAATATCGTTTCTCAAATATCAAAAAATTATTTCGAAATAATATTTAATTCTACAAATTGTAACTCGGTTGCCCGAAAAAAGTTTACATTTACTATGCATTAACTATACAATAATCATATTAATTTGTAATGTTAAT
>CAJQTV010001738.1:0-14224 GCA_907163055.1 Formica aquilonia x Formica polyctena | reverse complement strand
AAAATGTGGAAAATGTTTACGCTTAATGGAAATTACAAGTGGATCGACGCGTTGTCCCGGCTCGTTGGAGAGTACAATGCGCGAAAACATCGCACTATCGGTATGAGACCTATCGATGTTACCCCCGCGATCGCCGATAAACTTTTAAATACGGTATACAGCAACGTAAAGATTGCGGCACCGGCAAGATTCAAAGTAGGCGATCCGGTACGCGTGAGTAAAGTCAAGACCATCTTTAAGAAAGGTTACACGCCAAATTGGTCGACCGAAGTGTTTAAGATCGTTAAAGTGCAGAAAACTAATCCCGTGACCTATGTACTCAAAGATTCGTGCGGAAATCCCGTCGCCGACGAATACGAGTTACATCATTGCTAATCCCGACGTACATCTCGTGGAAAAGGTGATACGCAAAAAGGGTGACAAGGTTATGTGAAATGGCTGGGCTTTGATGCTAACACAACTCTTGGATAGATAAAAATACGATAGTATAAAGATGGTACCACTAATACATAATAATATTTTACAAATATACACATAATTGTAACTTTTATAAAAATATACATATAAATTTACAATAAATATACATATAATTTTATTACAATAATATACTAATTTTTATTTACAATAAATATACATGATTTTATTTACAACGGTATTTTGAATGTCCCCACGGTAGCGTGTCGGTGGTTTCGGGTACGATATACCGCTTGTCATCGTACGGACTTAGAGCAATTTTTGTCTCGCGGATGGTGTATACTTCGTGTAATTAGATCTTATACAAGACATTGCCACCTCAAATCGCTGGTATCGAATCTGTCGAGTTGCCTTTATTTTTTCATATACTTCTCCCCTCGATTTATATAGAGACTGTCGGTGTCGGTGACATGACTTTACTTTTTCTCTCGATACTAGGTACCATATAATCGTAGTGAAACTCGTACAAACATGTTTTTGGATATGTCGATATACACATACCAACGTAGTTTGGTTTACAAATTTAACTTCGGATTGCGCATTTAAAAAGGGCGATCAATTCTCCGAAAACCGCTTTCTATGAAAATTTGGTTTTGCGATCATCGCCTCTCCCCATTCTTCTATCTCAATTGTCACGAACTTAATTTAACGTGTTTGCGTACTTTTTTCCAGTTTTCCCAAATACCGCATATTTTTAAATTTTATAAAAATTTTTTTTTAAAAAATCATTTTTCCCGAGTGTTGGGAATTTGTTTTGATTTTCGTAAATTTGCGAACCATGGAGATTGCAAAAAACTGAATATTCGATGTATTAACCGAAGTCCGTTCGGTGCATTCTGCAGGTTGCGGAAATGTTTAAAAACGTAACTTTTCTTATCTTTAAAAGTTGCGAGCTTTTATCCTGCCGCTTACCGGGTGGTTTGCGCGTGTCGGGAAAAAAGGGTAGGTCGGTGTGGGCATCGGAACACGTTGGGGTACTCGAGATCGACTTCAAGAATGTAGCTTATGGCGAATCGACGCGATCGATATGTTTTAAATCGGATACTCGTCGACCCATCGAAAACTGCATAGGGCAAAGGTTGACAATTGCCACCCGTCAAATTTTTTGCATCAAAATACGTGAGATATGAAAATTTTCGATGGATCGTACGAGCCATATACTTGTTATTACATGTGCGTCCCCTGTTGGAACTTGACTAAAGCCGCCGCGTTTTCCGCGTTCGATAAAAAAAACCCATGTGATATCCGTAACAATTCAATGTCATATTCGTTGTTTCAACTGGCGTCCCACTGATCCGGAAAGTATATAATCGGGGGTGAGCCAAAATTTTTTAATACAACTCTCGCGGAAATTTTTAAAAAATGCTGCTAATAACAAATTTCAATTTTGAATACAAGTCCTTTATTCCCCCAGCTTTTCGAATGGAAAAACCGTTTCCGATGTGCTCGAAATGGGCGTGCGCGTAATCGTTCCGGATATCGTGTTCCCGGTCAAGGAACGAAAAATGATCGCGCGGTGGTAACACGTATCTTGCAACTTGTAACGCAGTCAATTATTCGTAGGGAAAGCGCCCTTCCTTTAAAAAAATTGAAATTGTATTCGATAAATTTAAAACCCAGTTTTTAAATTTTTTGATTGTCTTTTTCAGAATAAATGTTTTTGAAAAGGGGGGAAACCTGGTTTCCGCAAAATTTTTTCGAGGTTTCGTTACGCTTCTTTAAACAATTAAATGAAATTTTTATCACAATACAAATATTAAAAAAAAATTTTTTTTGCGTGCATGGTTATTACGGTTAATGTCTATTAAATGCTGACTAATTTAATGTCTGTTAATTGGTAAATGTGCAGCCGGTGTTACGACGCGTCGGGTTAGTCCGTCCGTTCGATCGGAAGTAGCACGAGCTTCGCAATCGGCCGTTTCAGTTCCGACGATGCTGTTCGGACCGTGACAACGCGCAACAAGGCCATCGTCGCCCTGGGGTGGACGGCGACTATCCTGGCGAGGGGCCCACTTGGTCGGCGGCGTGCTTTTGTGCTGCCAGTAGAAAACAGTTGACCAGGTTTGAATGCCAATGCTGCCCCCCCCACTTTGGTCTCGTTACCAGTCCTTGGAGGTATTCTCGTGTCCAGCGTGCCCAAAAGTGATCCCTCCCCTTTGTTTAGCAGCTGCCATCGTGAGAGCCGAGTGGCAGGTACGTCCAGCCCAAAGAAGTTCCGGAAGTGCTGCGAGGGGAGCCCGATGAAAGGTGCCCTGGGTGAGCGCTGTGAGGTTTTTCTGGGTCATCTGTTATCGCGCTCATAGGGCCTCGAGTTGAGGCACGCCTCTATCTGTGACAGCAGGGTGGCCATCCTTCATAAGTAAGCGCTGCATCTCCCATCACTCTTCGTAAGTGGTGCTTTGGTGGATTTAACAGCAGCCTCCCATAGGCCGCCAAAGTGAGGGGCCGTTTGGGGATTAAATCTCCACACTACCCTGTTGTTGGCCATCTCGGGGGCCGCGATGGATTTGGCCTTCCGGGGGCTCGCCGCAAAGAGCCTGCGCAACTTTTGCGTCTGCTCCAACAAAGTTAGTGCCCCAGTCGCTGTACAGCTCGGGGCATGGACCTCGGCGTGCCGTGAACGCCGGAAGGCTGCAATGGAATGCTTCTGCAGTGTAGCTGGAAGCGACATCGGGTGCACGGCCTTTGTGCTAAGGCATACGAAGACAAACCAGGAATGCCTGCTCGTTTGTGACCTCGTCCCGGCGGACGTCCTCAGGAACACTGGTCCTGCGTAGTCCACTCCGGCGATCTGAAAGGGTCTCGCGGGGTTGACTTTTGTTCTCGGGAGGTCCCCCATGGTCTCAGTTCAGCAGTTGCCGCCGCCATCGTACGCAAGTGACGCAGCGCTGGATGCACTGCTTTGTGAGGCTCCTTCCCCGAGGGATCAAAACCGCTGGCGCACTAGGCTCAGAGTCAACGGGTGCCCCGTGAAGTGACCTCCTGTGACATGATTCACGGGCCCAACCCGGAAAATTTTGACTGCGTAGGCAAAATAACGGGATGTTTTTCGTCCGCGGAGAGGTGGGAGTGTTTTATCCGGCCCCGACCACAGGACTCCCTCTTTATCTAGAAAAGGAATAGGCAGGGTTTGTGCGGGGTTTTTCTGGTGAGAGGTTGGTTTGGTGTTTTGGCGGAAATTGACTTTATTTCTTTATGAAAAGTGTGCGGCCTGGACCCACCGAATCCCGAGTGCTTCCGCCTCGCCCATTTCCTCGGCGTGAGGTGACGGCCTCTTTGGATGATGGCTCCGAGGGACGACCTCGAGACAGCCATCGTCGGCACCACGCTGTCACCCGAAGCAGTTTGTGTAGGCTAGAACATCTCTTGAGTAAGTCGTGTTCTCTGGAGATGAGCTCGTCGCTGCAGACATCACTGTGATTTTCTGTTCCATTTCGCAGTTCGCTGGTGGCGGCATGGGGCGGGTCGGTGCCCTCGCAATGGAGCTCTCAGAAATGATGGCCCCGTCCACCACAGCTGATGTCCCACGAGCTCACTCGGCAGGAGACCTCTTGAAGCGCAATCCGCCGGGTTGTCCTGGCCCGGAAGGTGATTCCAATGCGCTTCCGGAACAAGGCGCTAGATCTCTGCGACCCGGTTCGCCACGTAAGTTTTCCATTTCACCGGGTGACCTTGAATCCAGCCCAGTGCCACCATGGATCGGTCCACAGGTACACGGGCGCGTCTTGGAGGTTGAGCATCTTCACCGTGTGCTGCACCAGCTGGGCCAGAAACATTGCCGCGCACAGCTCAAGGCGAGGTAATGTCACCTGTTTGACTGGAGCTACTACCCTGCTTTTAGCTGTAATCAATGAAATGTCAGATTGACCTTCGTTTTCTGATTTTGGGTACACAACTGCGGCATATGCGCGTTCAGGACGCGTCGGCAAATCCATGTACTGTCCGGATGGTTCCCTCCGGTCCCTTGGTCACGGCTCTTGGAATCTGGATCCGTTCCAGCATTGGCAGCTCGTTCTGGAATAAGTGCCACTGAGCGGTTTCTTGTTCTGGCAGTGGAGCATCCCACTCCAGGCCCAACAGCCAAGCCGTACTGGATCGCGATCTTAGCTTGGATGATCACCGGCGTCAGCCAGCGAGGGGGTCAAAAAACTGAGCCGTCGGGGATAGAATAGACCCCCTTTGTTTTAACCCCCTCCTCCGGTCGTTTGACGATGAAGGTAAAAGCAAATTTCCCCCGGATTCCACGGCAGTCCCAGTGGGGGAATAAAGTCATCCCCCTGGGACGACCAACCCCTTTTACCCAATCTCCCTTCCTGTCTTTCAGGTATGTTCCCGCCCAGTCTTTCGGATTTCCCGATCCCCAAATTTCTTAAGGGGGGAAGCCCCCCGCCCTGCACAGCCCAAATTTAAATTTATGTTTTTTTTCAGCGCTTCCTTTTCCCGTATCCCCCCGGGAGAAATTTCACCCACATTTTTTTTTTTTTTTTTTTTCATCCCTTAGTAGCACTGCTGAGCCTTTGGGGAAAGCTGTGGGGTTTCGTCCCCGGGAGAGCTGCTGCAGCGGCGAATAGCGGGGAAAAGGAGGCATGCAAGCCCGTACGTCACTGTGTTCAAGGGGAAATTCTCCCCAATTTCCGGGTTTGAGTTTCCTTTCCCTTCCACAATTGGGTTGCAGGCCCCTGTCATCCTCAGGGACGATAAATCTCCCGGTCCCTTTTTCTCCCACATGGAAAAGCAAAAAATCCCCCGGTGCCAGCGCCACCAAAAGGAGGATGCCGTGAAAAAACCGGCAGTAGTTTCTTCCCAAACCAGGAGGTTTCCTGGTTGGGGGTGAAGTGCCCAAAGGAGGTAGTCCAGGATCCGTTTGAAGATTTACCCCGGAGACGTGTTGAGGAGCTGGACTCCTTAAAGGCACTCCGTGGTGCGGAAGGTAACAGATTTTACCTGAGGAAAAACCGTATCGGGTGGGCATGTGTTTTAGGTCTTTTATTTGGGCCCTGAATTCCTTTTACATGCCTTTTGAATGCTTTTCTTTCAGGGAAACGCTTCTCGCTGCGCAGAAACAAGTGAAAATGCAGTTCCCCCGGGGCTCCGACAGGGTTGGGGAGCGGCCCACAGCCCCTGGCAGCCTTACCGTTACCACCGTCGGAATTTTGCGAAAGAGTGTTGACGAACTGCCCCTTTGCATTTTTGCTCCTCGCGGCTGAGTAGTGGGGAGAGAGGGGGAGTTCCTTTCCCGCCCCCCCAAAACCCCACGGACTAGGGCGGAGAGAGGCTCGCCCAAATGAGCACGGGGGAATGGCGAGCCCCTCCCTTTAACCCCCGGGGGCCCTAAAGGTTTCCCCCCGGTTCCCCGGGTTTTTTGGGAGCAGGAGGGGAACTCCCCCTCTCTCCCAACCCACCCCAACCCTTCCAAAGGGGGCCGGCCCGGGAAAGGAGGCAAAAGGGGGAAAAGGCGAAAAGGAGGGGGAGTTTTATTTTGGTTTCCAAACACTCAGCCCACAACGAAAAAATTGTTATTTCCCAAACCCCGGCGGGTACACGGTAAGGTGCCAATTTCTGTCGCCGCGCCCCAAACCGTCGGAGACCCCCGGGACTGCAGTTTACTTCTTTCTGCGCAGCCCAGAACGATTCCGGGAAAAAGAAAACAATTCGAAGGCAGGGAAAGGAATTCATGGCCAGATGAAGACTAAAAAAACATTGGCGCCAGGAGATACGGGTATTTTCAGGTGAAAATCCCCTTACCTTTTCCCACCACGGAGTGCCTCAAGGAGTCCACTCCTCCCAAAAAGTCTCCGCGTTTTGTCTTCAAGGATCCTGGACTACCTCCTCGGGCACTTCACTCAACCAGAACCCCCTGGTTGGGAAGAATTTACTGCCGGGGTTTTCACGGACACCTCCTTTGGTGGCGGGTGGGGGAACCGGGATGTGCTGGCCATTTTGGAAAAAAGTACCGGCAGATCATCGTCCATGAGGATGCCAGGGACCTCCCAAAAGAATACTGTGGGGGAAAGGAAGCTCACCGGGAAAATGGCAAAAATTCCGCTTGAAACGGGGAAAGTAGGGGGGGCTTGCATGCGCCCCTTTTCCTCGCTATTCGCCCGTTTCGCAGCTCCCCCGCGACAAAACCCCACAGCCCCCCCAAAAGGGCCCCTCAGCAGTGCTACTAAGGGAGTAAATGTGGATGATGTACTAAAGGGGCGGGTTTAGGGAAGGGGAAAGCGCTGCAAATTAAAAAACAAAATTAAAGGGGGACTGGGCAGGGCGGGGGGGTTTCCCCGCTTAAGAATTTTGGGAAGGAATCAAAAACTCCGAACGACTGGGGCAACGTTTACCTGACAAAAGACGGGGATGCAGATCGCCCCCCCGAGCTTGGGTCAGCCCCGGGAAAAGATGCCTCATTCCACACGGGGACTGCAGGGGGAAACCCGGGGGGAAAAAAATTGGGCTTCACTTCATCGTAAACAAACCGGAGGAGGGGGTTTTAAAAACAAAGCCGGCCAATTCTAACCCAGGCCCCGGCCTCAGTTGTTTGCCCCCCGGCTTCCCCGGGCTGGCTAAAAACCCCCCGGGTAAAAATCTTTCCAAGAAAAAGGGATCCCAAATCCAGAGGGGCTTGGCCCTTTGGGCCTGGGAGTGGGATGCCCCCACTGCCAGAACAAAAAACCGTTAAAGTAGACCCTTATTAAAGAACGACCCTCCCCAATGCTGGAAAAAGACCCAGATTCCAAAAAAGCCCCGTGAAAAAGGGAAACCCGGGGGGAAAACCAATGGGGACAGTACATGGATTTGCCGACGGGGTTATGAACCCGCAAAAGCCCCGAAAAGTTTTTGTACCCAAAAAAATTCGGGAAAACAAAAATCAACCTAAACCATTTCTTTGGATTTCCCCCAGCAAAAAACCCAAGGGTCGCCTTCCAATCAAACAGGTGAACTTTAAACCCGCCTTTTGACCCTCGTGGCCCGGCAATGTTTCTGGCCCAGCTGGTGCAGCAACACGGGGGGAAGATGTCAACCTCCAAGACGCGCCCCGGTTTGTACCTGTGGCCCGTTTCCATGGGGGCACTGGGCTGGTTTAAAGGGTTTCCCCCGGGTGAAAGGGAAAAATTTACGGGGCCGAAAAGGGGGCCCGCGAGATCTAGCGCCTTTTTCCCGGGAAGCCCCATTGGAATAAATTTCCCGGGCCAGGAAAAACCCCGGCCCCGGGTTTGCGTTTCAAAAAGGCCCTCCTGCGAGGTGAGCTCCGTTTGGGGGAACCATCGGGTTGTGGGGGAAAGGGGCCCAATCATTTTGGGAAGGAAAAGGTCCCATTCCCCAAAAAATGGCACCGAGGGGGCCCAAAATTGCCCCCCACCAGCGAAACCCCGAAAGGAAACAAAAAAATCCCAGTGGAAGGTCTGCGCGCCCCCCCCCCCCCGAGCTCATCCCCAAAAGAAGGAAACAAAAATTACTCAAGAGATTTTTCTAGCCTACACAAACTGCTTGGGGTGACAGCGTGGTGCCGCCCCGATGGCTGTCCGAGGTCCCCCTGGGGCCCCCAAATTCATCCAAAGAGGCCGTCACCCACGGCCGAGGAAATGGGCGGGGCCGGAAGCCCCTTGGATTCGGTGGGCCCGGGCCCGGCCCCATATCAAAAAAGAAAAAAGTCAATTTCCCCCCAAAACCCCTTTAACCAAAACCTCTCCCCATTTAAAACCCCCGCACAAACCCTGCCTATATCCTTTTAGAAAAAGGGGGAAAGTCCGGGTTGAGGGGGGGCCCGGGAAAAATTAAAAACACCCCCCTCTCCGCGGAGAAAAACACCCCTTTATTTTCCCTTTACGCAGTCAAAATTTTTCCAGGTTGGTCGGGGAATCAGTCAAGGGGGGCACTTCACGGGGGGAAACCCCAGTTGACTCTGAGCCTAGTGGGGCCCGGGGCGGTTTTGTCCCTGGGGGAAAAAGGGCCTCACAAACCCCAGTGATCCAGCGCTGCGTCACTTGCGTACGATGGCGGGGGGCAACTGCTAAAATTTGGCCCCAATGGGGGCCCTTTCCCCGAAAAACCAAGAGTCAACCCCGCGGCCCCTTTCAGTTTCGCAGGAGGGGGACAAAGCAGGACCCGTTTTCCCCTGGGACGTCCCCCGGGACGAGGTCAAAAGACGAAAAAGGCATTTCCGGGGTCGTCTTCTTTATCCCCTTAGCACAAAAAGGGCCGGGTTGCACCTCGATGTCCCCTTCCCAAAGCTAAAATTTGCGGAAAAGCATTCCAATTGCACCTTTCCCGGGCGGCCAGGGAAACGCCCCGAGGCCCAGGGTTTAAAAAGGAGTTTTGTACGGGCGACCCCGGCAAAAAAACTTTTTTGGGAAAGGCAGACGCCCAGAGTTGCCGCAGGCTCTTTGCGGCCGGGGCCCCCCGGGAAAAGGCCAACCCAAATCGGGGACGAGATGGCCAAAAAACCAAGGGGTGGGTTTTATGGGGAAATTTTAAAATCCCCCAAACGGCCCCCATTTTGGGGGCCCTTTAGGAGGCTGCTTTTAAAAATCCACAAGCACCCCCCCCTTACAAAGAGTGATGGGGGAAATGCACCCGTTACTTATGAAGAGATGGCCCCCTCCCTGTCCCCCAGATACAGGGGACACCCAACGAATTTTGGGCCCGGGGGGAAGGGCCCACAAAAAATCCACCTCCCCTTGCTACGACGGGGCCGCAACTACCAAAGGGGGGGGGAAGGGGGGGGGGGGGGGGGGGGGGGGGGGGGTTTTTTTGGGGGGGGGGGGACGGGTCAAAAGCAAAATTTTTTTTTTGGTTTTTTCCTTTGAAAACCCAAAAAAAATTTCCTTGTTTAAAAAAACCCCCGGGGTTTTTTTTTTTTCCCCCCGGGGTCCGACCCCCCAAGGTTTTGGGGGGTTCCCCGGGCCCAAATGGCAAAAAGGTTAAAAAGGGGAAAAAGGGCCCCCCCGGGGGGCCAAAAAAGGGGAAAACCCCAGAAGGCCCAAAAGGGGGGTTTTTTAAATTAAATTTTTCCCCCCAAAAGGCCCCCCTTGGGCCCTTTAGGGGCCTTTTAAAATCCAAAAGCCCCCCCTTGGGGTAAAGGGGGATGCACCCGTATTTGGAAGGCCCCTGCCCCCGGGGGTCCCCAAACCCCGGGAAAGCCCAAAAAACATTTTCCCCCCAAAAACCCCCCCCCCGGGCGCCCCCGGGCCCCCGGGTTTCGGGGGGCCCCCCCCCAAAATTTTGGGGAATTTTTGCTGGACGTTCCCAAAGGGGTTTTTGGCTAAAAAGGGGGGGGGGGTTTTTTTTGGGGCCCAAAACCTAAACCCCGGAAAAGGCCAAAGGGGCCCCCAAAAGGGGGCAAAAGGGAAAAAACCCGGTAAGGGGTTTCAACAAAAACCACCCCGGCAAGGGGCCCCCCGCAGGAAACCCCCCCCCCCCCCGGGGGGGCCGGCCCCCTTTAAAGGTTAAAAAAAAACCCCAAAAAATTGGGGGTGGCTTTCCCCCCAAAAAAGGGGCCCCAGGGGTTTCGTCACCGAAAAAAATTCCCTTTTCCCCATTTTTTTTGCGCATTTTTTGCTTCCGTAAAAAAATTAAAAAAAAAAATTTTTTTTAAATTTTTGTATTGGCCCTTGCTGAAAACCGATCTTTTTAAAACTCCCTTTTTTTTGGTTTTTAAATTTTTCCCCCGGAAAAAGCGAATAATGGGGCCCCAAAACCCCCCCTTTAAAAATTTCCCCTTTGAAATTTTAATTAAAAATTGCCCCGGGGATTTTTTTCCCCAGGGCAAATTATTATTTAAACAATGATCAAAAAATTTATATAAACCGCCCATGGGGGTTTTTCCCAAAGGGAAAAAAAGGGGAATAAATTTTGCAATTTTATTTTTCCAAAAAACGGGGGGCAGTTAAATTCCAAAAGCGCATAAAAATTACAGGGAGACGATTCGGGAATTGAAAACAGCGTATCCAAAAAAAGGGAAAAGGTCAGGGGAAATCCCGGGGGTTTTTTTAGGGCCCCCCCCCTAAAAAAAAAAAAATAACCCGACGATTCGGGCCCCCCCGGGTTTTTGGAAAGGTTTAATCCGCGACTCCTTAATTTGGGTTGGGGGGAAATTCTAAATAAAAATTAAAAAGGGGCCCGGGACAAGGTCCTCCCCAAAAAGTTACCTTCGAGCCGGGGCCAAAAAACTTTAAAAAAAAATGGGAATTAATAAAATTTTTAAAATTAAAATTTTTTGGGGTAAAAAATTAAAATTTGAAAAAAAAAAAAATGAAAAATTTTATTAAAAAAGGTTCCCGGTTTTTGAACAAATCATTCTTGAAAAAAAAAACTCAAAATTTTAAAATTGATTTCAAAATTTATCGAAGGGACAATTTCTTTTAAACAGGAAGGGGGCCCTTTTTCGTACGAATTATTGACGGGTTTGAAAATTTGAAAGTACGTGTTTACCCCCGCGCGATTCATTTTACAGTTCCGGGCCCCGGGGAAACACAATCGAGACGATTACCGGCAGCAAAGAACTTGGGAAGCGTTTTCCTTCAAAACGCTGGGCGAATAAAAGCGATGTATCTCAAAATTTAAAAGTTTGTTATTAGCAGAATTTTTTGAAAATTTCCCGCGAAGTTTGTTTAAAATTATGGGGCCGACCCCGCGTATTACTATATCTTCCCGGATACACTGGGACGCCAATGTTGAAACATACAAATTTTAAACATTCAAAATGCTTACGATACGACATGTTTTTTTTATCGAACGCGGAATAGCGGTGGGTCAATGTTCCAACAGATACGCACGCTAATAACAAGTATAGGCCAGGTAGGGGACCCATAAAAACCTTTTTAACAATCTCACGTATTTGTTTGGAAAAAAAATTTTGTAGGAGGGCAATGGGTCAACTTTGCCCTATGCAGATTTCGAGGGGTTTCGACGACGTATCCGTTTTAAACATCATCGATCGCGCTCGTTCGCCTATAAGCAAATTCCTAAAGGTCGTCCGAACCCGAAAACGTGTTCACGATGCGCACCCCGACCTACCTTTTGCCCGACAAAAAAATTTAACCAGAAAATTTCCCTTTTAATGATAAAAAACGTTACGTAAACATTACCGCAACCTGCAGAAGCAGGGCGACACGGACTTCGCGTTAAATACATGAAATTAATTTTTTCGCAATCCCCATGGTTTTCGAAAATTATATCGAATCAATACAAAATTTCCCGAACACCGGGAAAAATGATTTTAAAAAAAAATTTATTAAATTAATAAATAAGGGGGGTTTTTGGCAAAACGGGGGAAAATGTCGCAATAGTTAATATTAAGTTGTACACATTGGATGAAGAATGGCGCAGGGGCGATGATCCCCCCCCAAAACCCAAATTTTTTCAAGAAAAAGCGTGTTTTCGGAGAATCTGATCGCGTTGAAGCGCAATCTCAAAATTTAAAATTATAAACCAATCTACTTTTGGTATTGTAACCGAATACCCAAAAGAATGTTTGTTAGATTTCACACGTTTTATATGGTACCTATGTATCGAAAAAATGAAAAAGTCAGTACACCGACCCCCGACAGTCTATATATCACATGATGTGAAGATATATGAGAATATAAAGCGCAACGTCGACAGATTCGATACCAGCGATTATGGGGGACAATGTGTAGGTAACCGCAAAAAAAAAGATACCTTTTTTAAGAAGGAGAAATAATGGCGCCATCATGACCAAATTTGTCGGGTTAGGCAAAAATGTAGCGTTCGATAGATGGAAAAAAGGATACGAAAAAAAAAAAAAGGCGTCAAGAGTAAAGTTGCGCGGAAACATAAAATTTTACGATTAACGCGGTGTTTTCGAAAAGATTGAAATGACGCGCAAAGATTTGTAAAAAATCAATTTCACGAGATACACCCCTCCGCGGAAAAAATTGTCTAAGTCCGTACGTGAAAGCGGTATACGTACCCGAAAAAAAAAAAAAACAAAAAAACCAAAAAAAAAAAAAAAAAATTTTTTTATATTTTTATTGTAAAAAAAAAAAAATTTTTGTTTTAAAAAAAATTGTAATTTTTTTTAAAATTATATGTTATTTATTTAAAATTATATGTATATTTTTTTAAAATGGGAAAAAAAAGAAAAATTTTTTTTTATTTAAAATTTATAATATATTATTTTTATCTATCCAAGAGTGTGTGTGCCCCTCAAATCCCAGCCCATTTCACATAAACCTGTCACCTTTGCGTATCACCTTTTTAAAAGGATGTACGTCGGGATTAGCAACGCGTGTAACTGTATTCGAAAATCGCGGCGATGGGGATTTTTCCCCGCGAAACTTTTAGTACATAGTACGGGATTTTGTTTTTTGACTTTAAAAGACTTTAAACACTTCGGTTGACCAAATTTGAGGTGTAAATTTTTTTTAAAGATGGTCTTTGACTTTTCTCACGCTACCGGATCGCCCTATTGAAACTTTCCCCGGTGGGGCAATCTTTACTTGTTATACCGATTTTAAAAAATTTTTCGGCGACCGGGGGTAACATCGATAGGTCTCATACCCATGTGCGTTTTTCGGCATTGTACTCCCAACGACCCGGGACAACGGCGACCACTTGTAATTTCCCTTAAGCGTAAACATTTTCCCCCCTATTGCTTTAACGTTCGGTTAAAACGTTCCCCCGACCGAGGTTTCATGAAGAGTACTCGAATAATGATTAATGTATGCTTTTTCCGAGTTCTGTACATTTTCGTTTTTTAAAATTTTTTTCCCCCTGTCGGTTTGAAAATTTTTCGGGCATCTTCCCTGTCCGAATTACTTTCCCCCCATCGTATCCGACATTGTTCCACTCTTTCTCTTGAGGGTACAGCCCCCGCATACTTGCTCAAAACACGATAACTGTGAATATGTATTGTAGCCTTGTTGAATCGTGCATATGAAGCATCTCGACCACTGCCTGCCACAGATGTCTTATCCGGTTTCATGACACGTCTACGGGAAAATTTTTTTTCCTGGAGCATGCAATTCTTCCCCGAGCGCTGTTTTTCAGAGGTCTTTTTTCGACATATTTGACGAGGGGATAATTTGCAATAAAAGAGATAATTCCCCACGATTTCTTTATATCTTTTTCTCCTGGCTGAATTAGATGTAGTCTGCGCGTGAGTTGCATACCCAAGCATTTTTTGCCCCTATCCATCATTATTTGCAGCGTTGCACATTTGTCTCGAGCGTGTTATTTTTTCTAAAAATTTTTCCCCGTTGTCCTCCCCAAAATTGACACTTTTCCCCGTTGTTTTTTTTGCGGGATCAGTATCATCTCCGGTTGCGCAGCTTGTATCTTTCCCCACCTTTCGTCAAAGCCCGGGGGCGTCTGACAAGGCGTTTTTTCCGAAAAAATTTTATAATCCATTCCATTTATAGTTTTGAGTTTTCGGTGTTCCAACGATAATCCCAAAAATTTTTTTAATCGACATTTATACAAACAATAATGACAGATGACTCGTTCGCCGAGCCATAGATTAAAATTTTTAATAAAAGGCCCGCTTCGTAAAGTTCCTCGTAATTGATAATATTTCATTTTCGGGGGCATTGTTGCCCGGCTTGACGCCCAAGGGGTTTCCAGCAATCGCAAGCGAATCTACCCAATCGTTGGGGTCATTCCAATGCACGTAATCGATCTTTTTATCGTTTTTAAATCATAGGGCGCGGGATGTTATACCTCTTCAGCTTTTTTTCCAGGCGTATTTTATTTTAATAGAGTTAATGGCGCTATTTTATATTTAAATTACCCCTTT
>CAJQTV010001736.1:0-18231 GCA_907163055.1 Formica aquilonia x Formica polyctena | reverse complement strand
AAAATCTTGAATACGAGGGGCCGTCTTTTGACGATCGTATCGTCAAGATTGAGACTCTACGTACAATCCATACCCCAAATACAACGCTTGGATATAGCGACGAGATACGGATACCGATACAAAATCAAGATTTTACACGTTACCATGTGAAAGTTTTCTATACATCGGGGGAAAATTTGAGGGTGCGTAAAGTAGCTAAAGGGGGGAAAGGGGGTGGTATTGGGAAACAATTGTGTCGGTTTAGTTTGATGAACTTCGATATGAACTCGCCGGTGTGGAGTTTAAACCGCAACAAAAAAGTTGGAATAACTTCCACGTTTAAAAAAAATATGTCTCTTAACAACCGAGAAAAGTAAAATCTTGGAGAATCCCGGGCGGGGAATATGCCCGCTTTAAGCTGCTGAAGCTTATTAAATTTTTTTGCGTCCCGCTAAACATACTTTTGGGTTTTTTTTCAAAAGATTAAAAGGGCGAGTTGTAAAAAAACCCGCTCGTCACGAATTAATTCGATACGTTGAAAAAACGACAACAATTGATTTTTTAAAATTTGCTTCGACTGAAGCTGATATCGAATTTTTAAAGATACAATGGCGTATGCCTCATGAAATTTATTGAGCGAGGTCAATAAATTTCCCCTTGCTACGCGCTTTGGGGAAAGCGGGGTTTCCTTGAATATGATTTTTCGCTTTGGGATCTATAAAAATTTTCCCTCTATTGCTAATACGCCCCAAGCATTCGTGGAGGGGAAACCCGCCTCTCAGTGGAAAAGGGCCGCAAAAACGTGATCTTTGCGCTGCAGACGGCAGAAAAAATGCTGGGTAAAAAAAATTTTAAATACATTCACGACTGCAAATTGCCCAAAATTTAAAAAATCTAAAAAAAACCCCCCCCTGGGAAAATTTTTATCCCAAAAAAACGTTTTAAAATTTAGATTTCGAAAAAAATAGATTCGCCCTCTTTTTCGATATGTACTCTCGTTTTCGCAAATCTTATTACGGATTTGTTAATGAAAAGTGCTGTTAAACTTTTAAAATTTTTTTACTTTCCCCCGGCCCTCTCGCGGTTATCGATTGTTCGGGAAAAAAACGATTTCTGTCAAAAATTCCACCGTGGACGTGAGATTAGGGGTTGGTGCAAGGAGGATATCCCGGGAAAATCCCACTGCCATTGCTCATTTTTTGCACGATCGCGTTGTTGAATATTGCCCTTGCCCAAAACGAGTTCTTTAAAAATTATTTTGGGTCAGAAAAATATCCCCCCCAAAAGTCAAAAATAAAAAAGTTTGAATTTTGACGATCGAAAAACAGTCGTACATCGTTCTTGTAATTTTTTCAGTAATTTTTATCAGCATGATCGGGGCCAATGTTTGTGGATCTGCAAGGATTCTTTTATCGGGAGAAACTTTGGGGGAAAGGAAGTACGATATAAAAAAGGGGAATTTGTTTTTTCCCCCATTTTTTTTTTTCAAGTCCCGTCCCCTTTTGCGCTTACAAAATCGAGAGATCCCAAAGCTTCATGGCTAATGGGGCATCCCCTTTGGGCTTAAAAGGGAGGAGGGAAAAACCTTTCATAAAAGCTTCGCTAGGCGTTTGATTACGAGAGCTGTGATGTGCGCGACGGAAGAGGAAGATGGAGCATTCCTATCATGTACGTTAAAGGACATGAAAAAAACGAGAATGGTTGGCGATATATTGGACGATGATGCGAGGAAATGGACGTATTATTGAGACTGTTGTGCCTCTAGCCGATAAGAAGAGGTCTTTAGGGATTTATATGCCCAAAGGATTAGGATAAAACGCTCGAAAATAAAAGACATCCCGGACGTATGTATAAATTGATATATTTCACAGATTCTTGACACTTTCACTTAGTCGCGATTATAAAGTCGCCTCCCCGATAGTACGGATATCGATACTGTTGATATGAGCGAGCGAGTAGCTAGTGATGTTAATGAGCTAATTACTGAGCTAGTACTGAGCTATATTACTGAGCTAGTGTCGGTGCATTCGCGCTCAGTATATATTAATTAATTAGGTCGTTGATTAGAAGGAATGTGGGTTGCAATGACCGGAGCATGTCTTCGTGCTCCGCCGTCAGCTGTCTCGTCAACTGCTTACTCAGCTTCCGAGAACTTGACCGTGACTTCCTTCTCTTTAGTCACGTATCTTACTTTTATTTTATTATAAATCTTTGATTCTTTCTTAATTACTTTTGTCTTGGGTCTTTCCCTGCTTCTAATGCTTTGCTTTAATCAGCTCTTTCTCAATCTTTCTGTTCTACTTGACTGTTTTATCTTTTAATATTAAGAAATCGGTCGGGTGACAACATCCCCTCCCTCTTGGAAAAAGAAAATTAACTATACGTGAATTTTCGTCTACATATTTTTGCGCGATAGGATTTTTCGCATTTTACAATTGTTTCTTATATCTACTGTATTTCAATATATTAGGTGTACAACTTTGCTTCCCGCCGTTCTTTTCCGAAATTCGAGGCTTTATTGTAAAAAACTGGTTAGACGTTTATGATTCAAATTGTCCATCGCTGGCCACTACTTTCTACCATCTTTCGGGCAGCGTACGAATCCCGCGTTAAAAAAAACACTGGTCATCTTTTGAAGCGATCCACGAATCGACCAATTTCTTAACTTCTTCATAAGACCAGAAAGTGATGGTCAACTAGGCCGTGATGCCATTGATCGAAACAAGTGATAGTCAGAGGGAGCAACGTCTGGAGAATTACGGGCGGGTGTGGGTAGGACTTCCCATTTCAAAGTTTCCAAAGTATGTCTTGATCACTTTCGCAACATGGGGTCGAGCATTGTCATGCTGCAAAATCACTTTATCGTGTCTCTCGTTGTATTGCGGCCGTGTGTCTTTTAATTCTCGGCTCAAAAGCATTAATTTCGTTCGATAAAGATCGCCTGTGATTGTTTCAGTCGGTTTTAACAGCTCATAAAAAACAACGCCGAGCTGGTCCCACCAAATTACAGAGCATGACCTGGAGCCGTGAATATTCGGTTTGGCCGTCGACGTGGAAGCATGGCCAGGATAACCCATGATTTCTGCGCTTGGGGTTATTCGATAATGAACTCATTTTTACGTTTCCAGTCACAATGCCGATGCAGAATCCCTTTCCGTCTTTGACCTTTTAAGCAACTTATTCCACAAGCAAACAAACGCCGTCAACATCTCTCGGTTTCAATTCGCTACGGCACCCAATTTCCTTGTTTCTGAATCATTCCCATGTATTTGAGGGCGTTTTTGAAATTGCTTGTTGAGTCCACTCCCAATGATCGTGCCAATTCTTCTTGACTTTGACTTCGAGTCTTTTTTTATTAAGTAATGCCTCCAATTCTGCATCTTCGAAAACCTTCTCTCATTTCCAGACCGCTATGCCGGTCTTCGACGGTGGAAAAATCACCGTTCTTGAAGCGTTGAAACACTCACGACACGTTCTTTCCACTAATAGCGGACCTCACCATAAGTATTTGAGAGCATTCGATGAGCCTCAGCCGCAGATTTCTTCCATATTGAAGCAGAAAATTAAAACCTCCCGCAAATGACGAGAAATTTGGCTCGTAAAACTGACATTTTCAATCGAGGAATAACTTTATGATGCAGACACAATCGACTAATGTTTCTATGGGGGTTATGTTGGACAGATGCCCAAGGTTTTATTGCATGACGTCATGATCTATTATTTCGACACTACTTACCGCTAAAGCCATCTATAGGAAAACGGCGGAAAGCAAAGTTGTACACCTAATAGCATCGCAGTGTTAGTTATTTGCGGGAATCGGTTTTCTATTTCTACTGTTTGCATGTTGATTCGTTTACTGCGGTGCCGTAAGATGTGCTCTTGAATTATTTTCGGTTTGCACACATCGTATAAATATATTTAGGTTTTTCTGAGCATCGAGCTTTCTTAGGGAATCTACCAAAATAACCGGTGCGTTCACATTGGCTCGTGCGTGATAGCAAGTATTTCATTTTTTAACATGTACTCGGACTTGCCGATTTACTTCCTCTTTATGCTTCTCCGGCAGGCGGTAAGCCTTCGTTCGTTGACGAGTGAGCTATCTGCTTGCGGATTGCCGAATCTTATTGCGCGGGGACGGTAATCTATTGAGTCAGTGGTTCTCCTTCGATATGCATCACGTCGCATAAAATCCTTTTATTCGGAAGACTTAATTACTTTTCCTTGGGCTCTTTTCCCTGATTTCTAATGCTTTGCTTTAGTCAGCGCTTTCGACTCACATCTTTTCTGTTCTACTTTACTTGTTGTCTATCTTTTAAATAGTAAGAAAATCGGTCGGCCTGTTACGGACATATGCCTTCGTCGATTGCTCAAGCATCCATGTCCGAAAGTGACACTATGGGGAAGATGGCCGCTTCCATGGTGCGCGATGGCGATTCTTGAACGACATCTTAAAATTTTGTCTACAGTGGATTGACCGTCTAGAAATAACATAACATATCAAGGACAAATCAGTAGAGTGAAAATTCACAAATTAATAAATATGATATATTAATATATGTGATATTTACTTCGGATATCCGCTTCTAGCTATCTTAAGCGTTCGTGTATTTTCCTGTAAAACATCAAGGATAACATTTACAGATTAACTTCTACAGAATAGGATTAGCTTCTATAAAGATTGTGCATTTTACCCCCCAATGATATCAAATAAATTTTTTTAAGAAGCATTAACCGATATATTTTAATAATTAAGGTTAATTGAGAATTCTTAACAGGTAACAGATAAATATCGTATACGCATTTACCGAATGTCCGGACGACTTTTCTGTGTTGTGTTGAATGATGTTGATGATGACCATTATGTACGTGCGTCGATCCTCCAATGCTCGACATTCCAGTTTTCTGAGAAAGGTAGTCTCTCTACGGGTTCCGGAATTTCCCATTCGTTTATCCTGAAACTATATTAAAGCATTATCAGCATAGCTTACCTTCTTCTACGTATTGTCGTGTTATAACGTTAGTATGAGTGATTGTGACGCTTGTGATACGTGCAGTATTATGAGACAACGAGCATGATGGTTGAACGTTTATGTATGGTTGAGTCATGGGCATGTGGTTTGATCGTTTTATGTTCACTTTAGTTGAATGATCGTCATCTCGTTGATCGAGTGATTGAAAGTTCGACATCTAATGAGCAATTATGGGTGAATATTAAATGTTTGTGTTTGATTGAGCAGATAATGTTGCTCAATTGAATGTTTGTTTCTGTTGGAAAAACGTGTATGTGCCGATGATTGTGTAAGGTGTAAAAATAATAATGTTATTGATTATTATCATTGTCATTATTCAGATAAATAGAATCTTCCTCTTCGAGAGTCCTTCCTATATCGGGGAGAATCTTTCTTGCGACCTGACAGCACTGGTTGTCTCGTTGCGACCGCTTTTTGGTTCTCGGAGGAGCATCATCCGAAGAAAAATTTTGTCGTTACATATCGCGACGGTTTGGAGATGAAATCACTTCCCCGGTCGAATTCGGGACATCTCTATCTATGTAAATACAAAAATATATATGAAATATTTTAATACATAAGCTATAATGTAGAAAAGATTTATGTAGCTGCAGCAAAGAGGCCAAAATGAGGTTTTTTTGAAAACTAATTTTTCTAACCAAAAAACATATAATCACTATTAATTATGACCTTTTGTAATAAGACATAAAAATTATAAAAATAAAAGATTTTAATTATATCATAATAATTATGATATTAAAGAAAAAAATATATAAAGATATTTCATACGAACGCTATAACTTTTTGTAATATTCTACAAGTTATTTCTTGCTTTTATTTCACATAGGGGATTTATACAATACATAATTACATTCCACTTATAGTGAAATACACTACATGTACATAGTTAAAATGAATATACAACCACACATGGTATAATACTTTATTTATTATAAAATACACAAATGTTTCATTTTGGCTCTATAAAATAAAGATGAATAAATTAATTTATTATGGTGTAGGAAAACAAAAATAGAAAGAATAAAAAATCAAACAAATAAAAGAATATATTTAATCTTATCTCTTTAATATATTCTTTTATTTGTTTGATTTTATTCTTTCTATTTTTGTTTTCCTACACACCATAATAAATTAATTTATTCATCTTTATTTTATAGAGCATAAATGAAAACATTGTGTATTTATAAATAAATAAAGTATTATACATGTGTGTGTATATTTTTGTATGTACATGTGTTGTATTTAACTATAGTGAAACGTAATTATGTATTGTATTAACTATAGTGTGAAATAAAAAAAATGAAAATAACTTGTAATATTAAAAAAGTTATAGCTTTCGTATGAAATATTGTTATATATTTTTTCTTTAATAATCATAATTTTATATATATAAATTACAATATTTTATTTTATAATTTTATGTCTTTTATAAAAAGGTATAATTAATAGTTTTAATGTTTTTGGTTAGAAAAAATTATTTTCAAAAAAACTCATTTTGCTCTTTGCTGCAGCTACATAAAATTTTCTACATATTATGTATTAAAATATGTTCATATATATTTTTTGTACTTACATAGATAGAGATGTCCGAACGACCGAAGTGAGTCATCTCCAAACCGTCGCGATATGTAACGACATCTTCGGATGATGCTCCTCCGAAACCAAAAAGGGTCGCAACAACAACCAGTGCTGTGGAGGTCCAAGAAGATATCCACGATATAAGAAGGACTCTCGAAGAGGAAGATTCTATTTATCTGAATAATGACAATTATAATAATAATAACAATTATTTTACACATTACACATCATCGCACATACCGTTCAACCAGAAACAAAACATTCAATCGCACATATCTGCTCAATCAAACACAAACATTCATTCACCCATAATTGCTCAATTAGATGCGAACTTTCAATCACTCGATCAACGAGATACGATCATTCAACCGCACAATAAACGATCAAACACATGCACATACTCAACCATACATAAAACGTTCAACCATCATGCTCGTTGTCTCATAATACTCACGTATCACAAGCGTCACAATCAACTCATACGAAGTTATAACACAAAACACGTTAGAGAAGGTAAGCTATGCTGATAATGCTTTAATAGAGTTTCAGGACCAACGTGGAAATTCCGGAACACGTAGAGACATACCTTCTCAAAACTGGAATGTCGGCATTGGAGGATCGACGGCACGTACATATGGTCATCATCAACATCATTCAACACAACCAGAAAAGTCGGACATTCGGTAAATATATACATTATTTATCTGTTACCTGTTTTCCTAAGAATTATAAATTAAAAATAATTATTAAAAATATATCGGTAATGAAAAAAATATTATTGATATCATTGTAAAATGCACATATCTTTATAGAAGCTAATCTATTCTGTAGAAGTTAATCTGTAAATGTTATTTAATGTTTACAGGAAAATACACGAACGCTTAGATAGCATAGAAGCGGATATGAAGAAATATCACATATATTAATATATCATATTTATTAATTTGTGAAATTTTCACTCTACTGATTTGTCCTTATATTTTATTTCTAGACGGGTCAATTCCACTGTAGACAAAATTTTAAGATGTGTTCAAGATCGCCATCGCGCACCATGGAAGCCGGCCATCTTCCCCATAGTGTCACTTCCGGACATGGATGCTTTTGAAGCAATCGACGAAGATGGATATGTCGTAACCCGACCGATTTCTTACTATTAAAAGATAAAACAAGTAAAGTAGAACAGAAAAGATTGAGAAAGAGCTGACTAAAGCAAAGCATTAGAATCAGGGAAAGAGCCCAAGGAAAAGTAATTAAGAAAGAATAAAAGGATTTTAGCGACGTGATGCATATCGAAGGAGAACCACCATGACATGCATAGATACCGTCGCGCATAAGATTGCAACGCAAGCAGATAGCTCACGGTCAACGTACGGCCTTACCGCCTGCCGGAGAAGCATAAAGAGGAAGTAAATCGGCAAGTCCGAGTAATGTTAAAAAATGAAATAATTCTATCAAGCACGAGCCAATGGAACGCACCGTTATTGGTAGTCCCTAAGAAAGCCGATGCGTCAGAAAAACCTAAATATAAATCCGATGTGCAAACCGAAAATAATTCAAGAGCACATCTACGGCACCGCAAACGAATCAAATGAAACAGTAGAAAATAGAAACCGATACCGCAATAACTAACACTGCGATGCTATTAGGTGTACAACTTTGCTTCCGCCGTTTTCCTATAGATGGCTTTAGCGGTAAGTAGTGGTCGAAATAAATAGATCATAGACGTCATGCAATAAACTTGGGCATCTGTCAACATAACCCCATAGAAACATTAGTCGATTGTGTCTGCATCATAAAGTTATTCTCGATTGAAAATGTCAGTTTACGAGCCAAATTCTCGTCATTTGCGGGAGGTTTTAATTTTCTGCTTCAATATGAAGAAATCTGCGGCTGAGGCTCATCGAATGCTCTCAAATACTTATGGTGAGGCCGCTATTAGTGAAAGAACGTGTCGTGAGTGGTTTCAACGCTTCAAGAACGGTGATTTTCACGTCGAAGACCGGCATAGCGGTCTGGAAGAGAGAAGGTTTTCGAAGATGCAGAATTGGAGGCAATTACTTAATGAAGACTCGAGTCAAAGTCAAGAAGAATTGGCACGATCATTGGGAGTGACTCAACAAGCAATTTCAAAACGCCTCAAAGACATGGGAATGATTCAGAAACAAGGAAATTGGGTGCCGTACGAATTGAAACCGAGAGATGTTGAACGGCGTTTGTTTGCTTGTGAATAGTTGCTTAAAAAGGCAAAGACGGAAGGGATTTCTGCATCGCATTGTGACTGGAAACGAAAAATGAGTTCATTACGATAACCCCAAGCGCAGAAAATCATGGGGATATCCCGGCCATGCTTCCACGTCGACGGCCAAACCGAATATTCACGGCTCCAAGGTCATGCTCTGTATTTGGTGGGACCAGCTCGGCGTAGTGTATTATGAGCTGTTAAAACCGACTGAAACAATCACAGGCGATCGTTATCGAACGCAATTAATGCGTTTGAGCCGAGCATTAAAAGACAAACGGCCGCAATACAACGAGAGACACGATAAAGTGATTTTGCAGCATGGACAATTCTCGACCCCATGTTGCGAAAGTGGTCAAGACATACTTGGAAACGTTGAAATGGGAAGTCCTACCCCACCCGCCGTATTCTCCAGACGTTGCTCCCTCTGACTATCACTTGTTTCGATCAATGGCACACGGCCTAGTTGACCAGCACTTCTGGTCTTATGAAGAAGTAAGAAATTGGATCGATTCGTGGATCGCTTCAAAAGATGACCAGTTTTTTTAACGCGGGATTCGTACGCTGCCCGAAAGATGGGAGAAAGTAGTGGCCAGCGATGGACAATTTGAATCATAAATGTATAACCAGTTTTTTACAATAAAGCCTCGAATTTCGGAAAAAGAACGGCGGAAGCAAAGTTGTACACCTAATATATTGAAATAAAGTAGATATAAGAAACAATTGTAAAATGCGAAAAATCTATAGCGAAAAAATATGTAGACGAAAATTCACGTATAGTTAATTTTCTTTTTCCAAAGAGGGAGGGATGTTGTAACCCGACCGATTTCTTAATATTAAAAGATAAAACAAGTAAAGTAGAACAGAAAAGATTGAGAAAGAGCTGATTAAAGCAAAGCATTAGAAGCAGGGAAAGAACCCAAGAAAAAGTAATTAAGAAAGAATAAAAGATTATTAATAAAATAAAAGTAAGATACGTGACTAAAGAGAAGGAAGTCACGGTCAAGTTCTCGGAAGCTGAGTAAGCAGTTGACGAGACAGCTGACGAGCGGAGCACGAGACATGCTCCGGTCAGGGACACCACATTCCTTCCTAATCAACGACCTAATTAATTAATATATATTGAGCGCGAGATGCACCGACACTAGCTCAGTAATATAGCTCAGTAACATAGCTCAGTAATATAGCTCATTAACATCACTAGCTACGCGCTCGCTCATATCACCAGTATCGATATACCGTACGTATCGTGTCCGACTATTAAAATCGCGACTAAGTGAAAGTGTACAAGAATCAGTGAAATATATCAATTTATACCTAACGTCCGGGAATGTCTTATTTCGAGCGTGGATCCTAATCCTTTGGGCATATAAATCCCTAAAGACCTCTTCCTTAGCGGCTAGAGGCACAACAGTCTCAATAATAACGTCATTTCCCGCATCATCGTCAAATATATCGGCCAACCATTCTCGTTTTTCATGTCCTTTAACGTACATGATAGGAGATGCTCCATCTTCCTCTTCCGTCGCGCACATCACAGCTCTCGTAATCAAACGCCTAGCGAAGCTGTATGAAAGGTTTCCATCCTCCCATTGAAGTCCATGGTGATGTCCGATTAGCCATGAAGCTTGGCATCTCTCAGATTTTGTAAGCGCACATGGTACGGGACTTGCAAAAAAGTAGTGAGAAAGAACAAATCCATTTCTCAGTATCGCTACTTCCTTCACGACAAAGTTTCTCCCGATAATGAATCCTTGCAGATCCACAAACATTGGCGCGATCATGCTGATAACATTACTGTACGATTACAAGAACGATGTACGACTGCTGTCGATCGTCAAAATCTCAATCTTTATATATTTTTGACTTTGGAGGGGATATTTGCTGATCTAGGTAATTTTACGAACTACGTTGGTCAATGGGCAATATTCAACAACGCGATCGTGCAAGGTGAGACAATAGGCAGTGGTATTTGCCGGTATATCCTCCTTGCACTCAAACTCTAATCTCACGTCCACGGTGGAATTTTTGACAGACTCGTTTTGTCCCGAGCAATCGATAACCGCGAGAGGACCGTAATGTAAAAATTTTGAAATGTTTAACAGCACATTATCATTAACACATCCGTAATAAGATTTGCGAAAACGAGAGTACATATCGAACAAGAGGGCGAATCTATTTTTATCGAAATCTAAATTCAAATCGTCGTAGGGATAAAATTCCGAGTTTAGATAGAGTTTAACGTTGGTCAATTTGCAGTCGTCGAATGTAGTAATATCTTTTGACACAGCATTTTTTCTGCCAGTCTGCAGCGCAAAGATCACGTATCGCGGCTTCTCCAGCTGAGAGGCGGCTTTCACGGTCCACGAATGCTTGGTCGTATTATGCAATAGAGGAAATTCGTATAGATCCCAAGAGCGAAAACTCATATTCAAGTATCGCCCGCTTTCCAACGCGCGTAGCAAGGATAGTTTATTGACCTCGCTCAATATTACATGAGGCATACGCCATTGTATCTTGAATAATTCGATATCAGCTTCAGTCGAAGCATTTCCAAATATGCAATTGTTGTCGTTGCGCGAACGTATCAGAATTAATTCGTGACGAGCGTTGATCACAACTCGCTTATAATCTTCGAAAAAACCCAATAGTATGTTTAGCGGCACGCAAAAATTGAAGTAAGCTTCAGCAGCATTATGCGACATATTCCACGCAGCATTCTCCAAGATTTTACTTTTCTCGGTTGTTAGAGAGACATAGTTTTTAATCGTGGAAGTTATTCCAACGTTTCTGTTGCGGTCAATCTCCACACCGTCGAGTTCATATCGAAGTTCATCAAACATAAACGCGACACAATTGTTTCCCAATACCACTCTTCCCCCTTCAGCTACTTTACGCACCCTCAACTTTCCCTCGATGTATAGAAAACTTTCACATGGTAACGTGTACAAATCTTGATGTTGTATCGGTATCCGTATCTCGTCGCTATATCCAAGCGTTGTATTGGCGTATGGATTGTACGTATGAGTCTCAATCTTGACGATACGATCGTCAAAGATCGGCTCGCCTCCGATATTCAAGATGTCAATCATATTGAGTAGTGTTAATAGGAGAGTTCTAACTCAGGTCCTCTGAAGGGAAGTGAGGGACGGGGGGGTCCCACGCGGGCGAGGGGGCATGACGTCACGCGGGCGGAGGGGGATTTTCGTGGCGCGGGGGAATGACGTCACGCGGGCGGGGGAGCTTATCGCGGGAGCATAAACAGCGCGGTGTATTACAAAGGGCGGGTGCCGATGTCCGACCGCTCGAATTTATAAACATTATAAACAAATATCGTCTCGCACTATTGCACGTGCGGCATTATTGAATTTCGTAGAAAGATGATAAGGCGAGCGCCGATGTCCGGGCATAATCGGCGTGGTGTATTACAAAGGGCGAGTGCCGATGTCCGACTGCTCGAATTTATAAACATTATAAACAAATATCGTCTCGCACTATTGCACGTGCGGCATTATTGAATTTCGTAGAAAGATGATAATGCTAGCGCCGATGTCCGGCTGCTAGAATTCGCGTCGGGACATGTTTATCGGTATACAAATGGCTAGCGCCGATGTCCGGCTGCTATAATTTATTATAAACAAAATAGAACCATCGCGGTGGTCTCTTCATTTCTTCCAGGAGGAGCCGCTCGCGCACTATTGCGCGTAACATTAGAATTAGATGATAAGGCGAGCGCCGATGTCCGGCTGCTAGAATTTATTATAAACAAGATAGAACCATCGCGGTACCATAACGCGATAGATGAAAGATATATAATGAAGAACGAAGGGTGTCAAAAACTCAGTATGCGATTTGAAAGCTTGCGGTCCGTAGTATATCGGTTGAAAAAGGTACAGCGGGTACTTGTATTTTTTTTTTTGTGTGTCAAGTGTTCGGTAGAGGAAGATTTTGTGATAATCTGCACAAAAATGGAAATAGATAATGACGAAGATCAAATGGAAATAGAGAATAATTTCGAGGCAGAATCGTCCGACGAAGATCACGCATTGTCGGATGACAGTAATTACAAGAGCGATCAAAGCGAAGACCTCGAAGAAAGTGTTGACAAGATAGTGCCTCATTCGCAAATTATTGCACTAAACGGACGTACAAAATCTTGCACCATATATTTTTATTATTCCACGGGTGGTGCTTTAGATTTATGTACTACATGTATGATCGCTATAGCAGACACTGATTTCGGGTACATGTATGCGGTTCGGAAGCATGTGATTGAGATATACGACGCGATAAGTGGCCGGTCCTGTTCCAATTGCAGGACTCCATTGTATCAGATCTTTCCATGCAATATGTGCCCAATTTGCACACAGTAAAAAAAAAAGAACCCTATGTGGCGGAAGAACCGTGGGACTAGCCTCCGAGCAAGAGGCCGAAAAATTAATTGTAAGTATCCTCTTTTTAAAATTTATATTAGATTTATAAAAATTAATATGCTAACAAGACTTGTATTTTTGTTTCAGAAGGAGCCTGCAGCAAATATTTTTACTATATTTTATTTTATTATTTTTAAATACACACACACACACACACACACACACACACACACACACACACACATTTATACGAACACATAAATTTTGAATAAATATTATTATTATTCTATATAAAAAAAAAAAAAGAAAAAAATGTTGATTATTTCTGCGCCTTTTTCTTTCCTTTCTCCTGTCGTGCATGCCTCGCATTATCTCTCTCTTTCTCCCGCGAACGTCATCCTTTTCCCACGCCAATGCGGACGCTATCCTTCTACACGCGTGCATGCCTCGCGCTATCCCTCGCATACCTCTATCCTGCCTCGCGCTATCTCTCTCTCTCGCACCGCCTTACGAACGCCGTATCTCGCATCATTATCCACGCGCATGCCTCGCGCTATCCTTCTCGCGCTATCCTTCTCGCACGCCCATAGAATGCTATCCTTTTCCTACTCGCGAACGCCTCGCGCTATCCTTCTCCCACACGGTCGCGCCACAGTTACATATCTATCTTATATGCGAGGAAGGGTAGCGAAATAATCATTTTGTTCATTTTTTTTTCATTTTTAACACATTTATTTATATTACCATACATCACCTCGTCTCAAGGTTTCAGACAAAAGTTCATCCACAGCATAAGCTAATAGTTCGCAATCTATGATAGATGTTTTATCATAGACTTCGCGCAAGATTTTAACCGCAGAATCTCTCTCGGCGCCAAACATATTACTTTGCAAACTCCGAACAAATTGATCGAAACTCTCATTTACGGATTCTAAATTCTCGCACAGCTTCAAATATTCGAGATTAACACAGTGTTCGAGTTCGAATAAGAAAAATATAGTTGACGGTTTCATGTACAAGCAAGAATCGCGCAACGTAAGTTTGACAACACTCGCATCACTTATTTTAACAATCTCAATTGTTAAATCGTTAATCCATATTGGTGTATGATCGGGCGTTTGCACAAGTCGTTCAACGTCCGCTCGTTTCAGCATTAGCGATTCCCATGTGTCGATAGATAATACGATTTGATTGCCTCGGTTATCGCCGAGATGCAATTCCACGTAAGATGTTATTCCAACGCTGATTCCAATATCCAAGTACTTATAAGCAGTACGCGTCAAAGCAAATCTGCGTACCAAAATACGTGGTATACAACGAGGTTTATCGCATCTGAAAAAATACAAAAGATATAAAATAGCATGGAAAAAAACATATATGAAAAATATATATATATATATATATATATATATATATATATGTATGAAACATTTGTGATACTTACAAATCAAGTGGTTTCTTGGACGGCTTAATTTCATCTCGTGGTTTCTTGCACGGCTTAATTTCGTCTCGTGGAACGTAGTAATTCACGCGTTTGCAACCGTTGCTGGTGCTTCCTTCAGCGGAGTACATTTTGTCTCTCGGTTATGAGAAGTGGACCGTTGGTACTAGCAGTTGACACGACACTGATCGTATAAAAATTAACCGAATATACGTGACGCTTATTTTTCAAAAGTATGATGTGGTGGGAGATCAATGCTCTGAAAATTTAGGAGAAGGGGAAACGGTCAACGTATGATGCGATGGGAGATTATTGCTCTGAAAATTTAGGAGAAGGGGAAATGGTCAACGTATGATGCGATGGGAGATTATTGCTCTGAAAATTTAGGAGAAGGGGAAACGGTCAACGTTAAAAAGAATTCTTAGAAACGATTCGCGAGGAAAGGAGTGGGGAGGATAAGAAATAAAGAACATTAAATACGTTTATACATTTTATTTATAAAAATATTGCAATTTTTTTTGGCGTTGCGACCACCAGCTAAATATTTTTAATACATTCTGTAATGCGCAATTCTTAACATGTTTTCCGCATCGTATAGTATTAGTAACATCTAGATTATTTAAAGATTCAATATCTTCGTAATCAGCATCCAAAGTCTCGATGATTAAATTTTCTCTCGCAAGATTCTCAAGCAAATCCACCAGCCATTCTCGTTTCTGGCATCCCTTGACGTACACGAGAGTCGACGTCTCGTCATCCTCTTCCGTACCAAGCACGGCCGATGTAATCAAGCGTTTAGCCATGCCGTGCGGCACGTTTCCGTCTTCCCATCGTAATCCGTGGTGATTCGCGATCAGCCAGGAAGCACATGATTTGTCGGATTTTGTGAGGAGATTCCATGGTAGGGGGTATGTAAAAATGTAATGTGCCAGAACGGTCCCCTTTCTCAGCACCGCCACCTCCTTTACGACAAATTTCATCCCGACGAAGAATCCTTGTAGGTCCACGAACGTTGGTACGGACATAACGTTTTTTTATATCAGCACGTCGAGAAGAAGAAGAAGACTGCGATTGATCCTGATGCATTATTGGTTTTATATCATCTCATCCCACACACTTAAGTGATTTTGCGCACAACGTTGGTCAACGGGTTGTACTGAATCACGCGATCGTGTATGATGAGACAGTACGCAGTGGTATTCGGTGGCACGTTCTCCTTACACTCGAATTCCAATCGCACATCCACGGTTGCGCTCTTGACCGATTCGTTTTGTCGAGAGCAATCGATGATCACGAACGGACCGTTACGTAAAAACTGTGTGACTGCGAGACTCGGCTCGAGATACTCGTATCCGTAATAGTTTTTGCAGAAACGCTGGTACATGTCGTACAGAATCGACCATCTGTTTTTATCGAAATCTAGATTCATATCGTCGTACGGATAACATTCCGAATTCAGATAGAGCTTCACGTTGGTCAATTTGCAATGGTCGAATCGGCTCGTATCCTCGGACATGACGTTTTTCCGGCCTGTCTGCAGAACGAAGACAACGTATCGCGGTGTTATGAAAATTTTCGGCAAATCTCGTCTACAGGCACGTAACTAAGTCGTTCCGAACGAAGGAAACTTGCGTACACTTCCATCTTAACTTTGTGAGCCGAGAAGTGTTGTTCCTCAATTTCCTTGATGTGTTATGAAAATTTTCGGCAAATCTCACTTACAGGCACGTAACTAAGTCGTTCCGAACGAAGGAAACTTGCGTACATAGCGATCTTAACTCTGTGAGCCGAGAAGCGTTGTTCCTCAATTTCCTTGATGTGTTATGAAAATTTTCGGCAAATCTCACGCTTACATGCACGTAACTAAGTCGTTCCGAACGAAGGAAACTTGCGTACATAGCGATCTTAGCTCTGTGTGCCGAGAAGCGTTGTTCCTCAATTTCCTTGATGTGTTATGAAAATTTTCGGCAAATCTCGCTTACAGGCAAGTAACTAAGTCGTTCCGAACGAAGGAAACTTGCGTACATAGCGATCTTAGCTCTGTGTGCCGAGAAGCGTTGTTCCTCAATTTCCTTGATGTGTTACGAAAATTTTCGGCAAATCTCGCTTACACTTACAGGAAACTTGCGTACATAGCGATCGTAACTAAGTCGTTCCGAACGAAGGAAACTTGCGTACATAGCGATCTTATCTCTGTGAGCCGAGAAGCGTTGTTCCTCAATTTCCTTGATGTGTTATGAAAATTTTTGGCAAATCTCACTTACAGGCACGTAACTAAGTCGTTCCGAAAGAAGGAAACTTGCGTACATAGCGATCTTATCTCTGTGAGCCGAGAAGCGTTGTTCCTCAATTTCCTTGATGTGTTATAATAATTTTGTGCAAATCTCACTTACAGGAACGTAACTAAGTCGTTCCGAACAAAGGAAACTTGCGTATATAGCGATCTTATCTTTGTGAGCCGAGAAGCGTTGTTCCTCAATTTCCATGATGTGTTATGAAAATTTTCGGCAAATCTCACTTACAGGCACGTAACTAAGTCGTTCCGAACGAAGGAAACTTGCGTACATAGCGATCTTAGCTCTGTGAGCCGAGAAGCGTTGTTCCTCAATTTCCTTGATGTGTTATGAAAATTTTCGGCAAATCTCACTTACAGGCACGTAACTAAGTCGTTCCGAACGAAGGAAACTTGCGTACATAGCGATCTTAGCTCTGTGAGCCGAGAAGCGTTGTTCCTCAATTTCCTTGATGTGTTATGAAAATTTTCGGCAAATCTCACTTACAGTAACGTAACTAAGTCGTTCCGAACGAAGGAAACTTGCGTACATAGCGATCTTATCACTGTAAGCCTAGAAGCGTTGTTCCTCAATTTCTTTGATCTGTTATAAAAATTTTCGGCAAATCTCGCTTACAGGCACGTAACTAAGTCGTTCCGAACGAAGGAAACTTGCGTACATAGCGATCTTAGCTTTGTAAGCCGAGAAGCGTTGTTCCTCAATTTCCTTGATGTGTTATGAAAACTTTCGGTATATCTCACTTACAGGTACGTAACTAAGTCGTTCCGAACGAAGGAAACTTGCGTACATAGCGCTCTTAGCTCTGTGTGCCGAGAAGCGTTGTTCCTCAATTTCCTTGATGTGTTATGAAAATTTTCGGCAAATCTCGCTTACAGGCACGTAACTAAGTCGTTCCGAACAAGGAAACTTGCGTACATAGCGATCTTAGCTCTGTGTGCCGAGAAGCGTTGTTCCTCTATTTCCTTGATGTGTTATGAAAATTTTCGGCAAATCTCGCTTACAGGCACGTAACTAAGTCGTTCCGAACGAAGGAAACTTGCGTACACTTCCATCTTAGCTTTGTAAGCCGAGAAGCGTTGTTCCTCAATTTTCTTGTTGTGTTATGAAAACTTTCGGTATATCTCACTTACAGGTACGTAACTAAGTCGTTCCGAACGAAGGAAACTTGCGTACATAGCGATCTTAGCTCTGTGAGCCGAGAAGCGTTGTTCCTCAATTTCCTTGATGTGTTATGAAATCTTTCGGTATATCTCACTTACAGGTACGTAACTAAGTCGTTCCGAACGAAGGAAACTTG